>JBAGKK010000248.1:369752-383889 GCA_037177015.1 Euceroptres primus
GTGTAAACTATGCGTAGGTTATGTGTACACGCGGGATACCATCTGCGCAAGCGTCAACTACTATGATCTACTATTAAGGGCTAATGGTGGGGGCAGCAGATGAGAGGAATATGACATGGTGGAGGTTCGACTGTACATGATGTAAATTACCTCGAACATAACCTAACTTTCGAAAACAAATTGTGACGTTATTCCCCGTCGGTAAAATCACTTGCCAACAGAGCCATCCTTCGCAGGTAAACAAACTTTGATAGAACAAACAATTTCATAAACATGACTCATAAATATATTAATGTATAACATATTATTAATATATTTTTTAGCACAAAATATTGTTTAGTCTAGTAAGAAAATAACGTGGATAAAATTGATAAAAGGTACAGTCGGACCTCCACCATGTAAACTTCCACCATGTCATATTCCCCGTTACTAATCTCGATCGTTTGCCCCTACTCTCGAGAAGGCGTTTGCGCAGATAAGTTTACACCCACACATGGATACATACGTGTGTGCGCAAATGCCTGCTGCGCAACTTCCAATTACCCCTCCGGACTACCTCCATCAAGTAATAACTCACCCAGAAATTATGACATGGTGGAGGTCTGACTGTACTAAAGTGAGGTTATGTGTTCAAAACAGACAACCGCCATCTTTGTCATGTAATTTACTAGTTTTCTACAGTTTTTTTACGAAAATTACTTCATTTAGGTAATTTATGTAGAAAACCTCGAGTGACGCGTCACTTCACAACCCTGGTGGAGGGGGAAAGTTGTCTCAACTCTACAAGGTTGCAAAGTGACGTGTCACTCAAGGTTTTCTACGTAAATTATCTAAATGAAGTAATTTACGTAGAAAACTGTAGAAAACTAGTAAATTACATGACAAAGATGGCGGTTGTCTGTTTTGAACACATAACCTCACTTTAGTACCTTTCATCAATTTTATCCACGTTATTTTCTTACTAAACTAAACAATATTTTGTGCTAACAAATGTATTAATAATATGTGTAATTAATATACTTATGAGTCACGTTTATGAAATTATTTGTTCTATCAAAGTTTGTTTATCTGCGAAGGATAATGCTTTGTTGGCAAGTGATTTTATCGACGGGGGAACAATCTGTTTTCGAAAGTTAGGTTATGTTCGAGGTAATTTATATCATGTAATAAACTAAGGACGTAAAATACCTGGTAAATTACTGTAAAAAGCATGTAATTTACCTCGGGTATTTTACTTGCAACTCTACCTTGAGGATCTCTATAATTCTGTCCATGAGCTTTGAGAAGAATTATCTCATTGGCTGCTTTCGAAGAACGTTAAAGGAAGTTCTGTGAATCACTGAGTTCATTTAATCTACGCATGCGCAAAGAAAAATATTGTTTAAAGTGTGTTTATTTAAAAGAAATAATAATTCCTTATTCTTAAACAAATTTTATCATATTTTAAAAAAATGTTACTCGTCATTTTATTCTGAATTGATAGAGTTTTATTAGAGATGATACTTCAAATCACCATTAAATTATTAAAAATCAGTTGAAAAATAATGACATTTTTTTCGAAGTCGCACAATTCAATGCCAAATGGAATAAAATATTTTCCTAAATTTGAATTTGTAGAATAAAAAGTAGTTAAAGTAATATTAGGGAAAAATCTGCCATTGCATAGAATCAGTGAAAGTTCAACGACTTTCTTGATAAAATTATCTTTAATTTACTTCGAGGAAGAATTTATGAAATGAAGGCATTCTAGGATTTACTGTTAAAATTAGGCAATGAAAATGACCTCGCCATGGGGGGTTGACCGCTTAGTATTTGCATGAACACGTAACTTCAGCGCATTTAAAGGACCTTCAGTGAATTGAATTGAATTCTACTAAAATCAAAAGAACAAAATCTAAATACTAAAAATAAACGTCCAAAGACTTTTGATAATTACTATTGACTGACAAATTAAAAAATCTCAACTCAATAAACCTATATTTATTTTTATAAAAGTGCTCCTTATTTTTTTTCAATCTTTTCCTACAGAATTGGCAAAGTGCTATCTGACAAAAAAATTTGATAACAATTCTCAAACTTCTGTAAAAATTTGACTAAGGGAAAACCTGGAAAGAGCCAGTGGATTTTTTTGATTCAACAAATTATAATATTATATAATTATAATTATAACGGCACATAATGGTCAGGCAAAATGAAAAAATGGTCAGGGAAAGTCAGAGAATTTCGTAATTAGAATTTCGCACCAATGTTCGTTCGACTATCCTAATTATCTCCCCCTGAACTTTTATGACGTCTATTTTATTATTTTCTTCTTTAATTTCATTAATCGCTTCTTCCATATACAAATTAAATATAGGAACATCCTTGTCTCACTCCTTTTCTGATTTTCGCTTCCGATTCATTCAGCTAATTGTTGGACTCTCATTTCTGTTTCAGATGGCAAATTCCCTTACATAATGAAGCTGTGCTTCTCATCCTCGCGCACCATACCAACCAGTTTCCCACCTAGCAGTGGAAGTGCGTCTAGTAATTCCGCCGGAAATGGCCACGCTAAAATGCAGCAAGACTCTGAATAGAACGGCGAGGCCCAGGGCCAGCGTCAGCGTCAACGCCAGCGCCCCTCTCTCGCCCTGCACCAGCTCTGTGCCCCGACGAGTAGCACGGCCCTGCATCCAGCCACGACGATTACACTGTCCCCGGTTATGCCTCCCGTGCCTCCTCCACTTCCACCCACGTGTCTTCTGATTGCCACGCCAACCCTCTATCCAACAGTTCAACCACCTCCTCCTCCACCTCTTCCCACTTTCTGGCCCTATTGAGTTCAAGTGCACTCTCCAAATTCCCTTTATTTTTTTCGCCAAACTGGAGCACAGCTAGCACACGAAAACCAGGACCAAGCTGAAGTCCCAAAATATTGGGACTTGTGTGCGCTCTCTTCAAAAGAATAAGTCGAGACCAACCTGTTTTTTATATTTCTGGGGCCTATGTGTATAAATCACCAGTTCCAAATTCCGATTAATGACTTGACAGCATTGTGCAAGGAAAGCCATGTCTGCAAAAATGGGCGAACCCTCATCTCTCCCGCTTAAATGTCTTGTACAAAGTATTGTTACTGACTCTGAAAGGATTTTTTAGCCACTCTCACTTGGTTTCGATTTTAAGAACTGCCCAGGGGGTCAACTCGGGTCTGCAAACATAGCTTGAATTCGTGTTTGGAGTCGTTCGCCCGACGCACGATGACTCTAAAAACCAATCTGTTACACACCACTCCACGTATGACATACCACGTTAAAAAATTGAGAAAAAATCTTATATTTAGCAGGATTAGCGACTTACCGAAACTACGATTATCGCTTATACATATCAGGGGTGAAATGAAGTTTTCGCAGAAGCTTGAAAAATTGAGAGTTATTCAAATTCAAGAAAACGTAGGATATGTCCTACATATCATTTCTCTTGAACATTCATCATCCTGCAAGTGTAATTGACTCTTGGTACTAAGTAAGCTCCAGTGGATTTAAGATAATTTATTTAAATTTTGCTTTTTAGCTCTGAAATTTTAGCATGTATTTTAATGGATTTTCAGTGAATCAAGTTTAGCGAATGGAGCTTACAATCTTAAGAATTGTATATCGATCAAATTGGTACGTCATTTCGACTGCTATCTATAAGAGGAAGAAAATAGAAGGTTAAAATAATAAAATAGAATTTCTCGGAAACTCCGAAGCTGTAGTGTTCAGAGTGCGACGAATCGGTGCTCTGTTTCGCAGAAGAACGGGCGACCAGAAAACTCGTGCTCGTTCAATCAGTTCGAGAACTGTGAATTGAATTTTATACAAAAAAGAATGTCAATGACCCGATATATTAGTGTTCTTCGGCAATATTTTGTCAGGCCGAGGGATGTTTTTATAAGAAAGGTTTTAGATCTCTGCAAATTACGAAGTGAACCAAATGATTACTAATAATATAGACTTGACTTGGCCATACGTAAAATAAGAGTATATCGAGGGAAACAACCCCTCAAGTGCGCGAGGAATATCCGCCAATTTGTCCATTGATTGCAAGAGAGAGACCTAAACAAATTGAGATATAATTTAAATAAGGGAGAAAAAATTTATATTCGAGGCAATATTTGTTACAATACAACTAGGAAGTAAGTTGTACACCTTATAGGAGCTCATTACATAAAGAAAAAATCAACACCGTTGCTGAAGAGATTTTACAAGATGAACGATTCATCTTTTGCATCGATGTAGGCGGATATCTTTCAAGTTTTCGATTTTCCCATCCTCTCGCGTTTACGAGGATCTAGCCTAACGAGGCACTAACTAGCAGTCCACATTTATCCACCTGCGACATACCACTTTCGAGTTTCAATTTCTATTATTTCCAATCGTTTTCGCTTTTGTGCTGCCCTTACGAAGTTTGAAGCGGGGCATCAGACCGAATTTAGTTCAGTAGTCATTTTCAAAATTTTGAAAACCATTGTGTATTAAAGCACAGACTAAAAATATTCTATCGATATTAATTTACTTATGAACCTGTATTCTTATTTACTTATCAACCTGTATTCTTATTTACTTATCAACCTGTATTCTTTAAAACCAACGAAAAAAATCTTGCAACTTAAATTTCGCGCCGCAATGACGTCAAAAATAGGTTTCAGAGGTTATGTTATTAAATAGTATCGTCAGGTTTGTGGCGCGTAATTTGAATTGCGAAAATGTATAATTACAAGTATATTTTCAGAGTATAATTTGCAATGACACAAGGGGTTCCAGAATTTTAGAAATGATATACAGATTTACGGTAGTGGTGAATTGTAAATATTCATCAAAATTACATATCAGAAGATTTCGTTTCTTCTAATTTTTAAACTTGTTTATGCTAGAACTTTAGCCGTATTTCTATATAGTATTTTTTCATTCTCATTCATGATATAAGATGAAAAAACACATTGGCTTTATGTAAAAACTTCGATGTCAAGTTTTTATCCTTTCAAATAATATATTGAAAAAATACAATTCATGGTATTAAGGAACATTTTTATATGTTAAAATTTTAGTTGTTATATTAATATTATTATTATTAATATTATCATGCGCAAAGATTTATAGGTTACGGTTCGATGCCCTGTTTTAAAAGATGTTTTCACATCTGATTCTCCTGTTTTTATTATCAATACATAGCTATTTTATTACCGAATTAAGTTTACTTAAAGTATCTTTATCAAATGACTATGAATTTCGCTTAGTGAGCAGGACTTAAGAACTAAGACATAGCGTGTAAGATTTTAGGACTGGCGTAATTCATATCATTAAAATTTTTAGATATATGTGATTACGGAGCGCAGCGATTGAATCAGGAGAGTATCGTACTTTAACCTCTTAACGGCCAACTTAAAACCCGTTAAATAAAAATTCTGAAAAATTCAGGAATAATGTACGGTCATTTTTTGATCGATTTTTATTTTTAAAAATTATTTTAAAAAAAATTTTTTTGAACTATCTCGGTTTCTATTAAGTATACGATATCTTATAACCACCTTACAATATGCGGAATAGTCCACTTTGATCTAATCCACGTATTTATTTTGCAAAATTTTAACCTTATTAAGTGAAAATTCAAAAAAATCGAAAATAGTAGGTGGGACGTTAAAGGATTAAACTTGTCCAAGTTTTGCATTTGAGAGGCGGAATCTCAGAAATATTTTATTCACTTGAAAATACTTAAAGCGCTCGAAATTTAAATTAAGTTAGTTCCTTAATCTCTGATGTACATTCCAGTGTACTAGACTTTTTTCTTCTGTGGGGATTTTTAATGTTTGTAGAAAAAAAATTGGAGTAATCTCGTTTGTTCGAGCTACGATGCCTTCATGATGAAAATCGCTCTCCAACGTGATGTGCGTTAGGTACATATTACAAATATACAATGTTGATTAGTAAAAGTAAAATTTTCGCATGTCAGACTTGGCTTATTTTCTGAAGCTTTACCATTTATATTATCTGTGGTAAAGTAAGATGGAAGTGTACATGACAACGAAGATTGATAAGTTGGGCTGCACGTTTTAATTGAGCAACGGACTAAGATAAAACGAAAATTTTTCATGTTCCAAATCACGGCAATGAGTCTTTACATTTAACCCTTTGCATTCATTCACTGAAGAGAGTAATAAAGTCTGAAGAAAAAATGGAGAGCGAATTAATGAAATGAAATTTTTAAGGGGTTCGGGGGCGAAAGAAGACAGAATTGTACATTTATCTCGTTAAGCCTTCTTGAAAAGGGTTCAATAATTGTCAATTCGATTATTAAATCGCAGAAGGGTTAAATCTAAAGTATCTAATTTATAGCATGCATCAGAAGATGTGACTATTTTTAACTGACTTATATTACTAACTTTATAAACGACCATCGCATCACATTTGTAATAAATTGCATTGTAACAATTTCATTCAATGTATCAATTTCGATTCATTATATCAATCTATTTTCAGAAAAGCTATAATTTCATATCTGAAGCACAGAAAAATGAAATACATTACGCGCATTAATTCGCCGTAAGACTTGATTTTCTGATGCATGAATTCTACTATGTACAAAATCAAATTGTAATTGTAGTAGGTAGACTCTTTAGTGATACAGTATTCTGGATAGAGTATATTATAAATATATAAATATATAGTGCGGCATATGTGAAAGAATAAGTATGCCCTTGTACATCAAACTCGAGGTTGTAAAAGGAACCTAATCTGTGTCGATAATTAATTGTAAAAGCTAAATTTCTTTAAATCGTTCTAATACATATCCTTCCATCTATGTGTATATATTTGCAAAACGCATGAGAATGTACCGTTAATCATTGATTCTGTAATTATTCTAAGATTAACGATGATTATTATTTATAGTTCCAATTTTCAAAAAATCGGAACAGATAGGAATATTAAACGGAGATTGCGTTTAAGGCATTAGGATAATGTCTGTAGCTAGGTAGAGAAGTAGATAGTAGCAACATATCGTTAATATTATTAATTGTTAGTATTGCGAAAGGGTATTACTGCCAGTGCGCTTTGATTTCTTTTGTATCCCCAGTTCCATATTCCAAAGTCTTACTCAATTCAAAAATCCAGAATTCTCAGGGAATTAAAAATTTTATTGGTTTTAAAATTGTTTGTCTTTAAAATTTTTAAGATCTTAAATGTACGTGTGTTTTTTAATTCGGAAACTATACCTGGAATTCTCAGAATGTTCAGTTTCTCGTTTGAGTAGACACCCTGGTTTAGTTCATTTTTTAGAAATTGTTCCAAAAATTGTCTTGTGTTTTCGTTTAAAATTTAATGTTGATTTTACAAAACGAAGCAAAGCGCAACAGCTATTAGCGATCCCAAGTATTACCGGTGAGATACCTGCTCTACATATCAGGTAGTAGGCATCCCAGACACCATGTGTCATATCAATGTCTCTAGCATTATACATAAATAAATTTCCAGTTTATTCAAACAAACAAAAAATGTATAGAATGTGTCCCCTAATGACTTCACTTTTTGCCGGATTATCCCTATTGTGCGTCTGAGCCGGAAAGGGTCTCTAAGCTCTGTCTTCCCATCGCTGCGTCAAAAGACAAATTAGTTGTAATAAGGTTTGTTGACTGTATGCATTATATGTTAAACAGATTTCCGAGAGCACTGCGTCAAAATAGTCCGAAATGGATCGGTAATGCTAAAAGTACGTGATACGACTGTCTTTACTCATTCGCCATTTAGATTCGTTCTTTCCGAAAGTCCTTGCTCAACTCGAAAAAAAAGCGAGAACTTTTGGAAATATTTTCAAATGTATACGATAGCTCTCATGCTCATGTTTCGAGTCTTTTTCTCGTGTGATTGTTTTTTTTTTAAATTTGGTTTTGACTTTGAACCCAGCATTAGCAATCCATGATAGTCTGTAATGTCGCAGCGCACGAGTAACTAAATGTATTTTAAGGATCTATAGATTTAAATCTAATACACGATCGCAAACACACTTGAGTGAACGCAGATCACAGTGAGACACACACACACACACACAAATGGACACAATTACTCTTAAATAATGTAATATGTGTATTATACTGTATGTCGTACGCTGTAATGTTGTTTAAAGAGTTATTTGCGAGTCAATTATCTGTGCCTAGCAGCCCTGCGCACCCTACCAATTGTACCACCGTTCAGATGAAAATTTAACAAACAAAGAAAAAGACAGACGATTATTATCGAAAATAAACAAAAAAGAACACGAGACGTGTATACATAGTTCGCACAATGATCCGTTCCTATTTTGGAAGCGACTTTTTTTCGGATTTGCCAAGAATGTATATCTACTGATAGAGACATGAAATACAAATATTAAAATTGGCTTCTGAATTGTTCACCCTGGAATCCACGCTCTTTTGTCATGAAAATTCGTTATTTCTTACTTTGAAAATTAAGTAATGGAAAATAATTTAATGAAATTGAAAATAATGCGATTTGGGAAATTCAAGAACGATTCGCAAAGGACACAGAACAACAAAACTGTACCGATATATTATACATACAGTTACAGACTCTAGTTAGAAAAAAAAAAACTGGAAAATGCACACCGAAAATGCGTTTTGTAGGCAGATGTAGCTCGAAAATTCGTCACACACTGAACTCAACAGCATCACGAACCACACACATTCATTGATACAAACTTACTCTTTCACAATCAAAGCAGTAGGATAGACACATTTACTTAGTACGCTTTCAATTAACGAGGCGCTCGTGCGGATGACTGAGTGTTTGTTTCGCAGTTTCTGTATTCTCTGTTTTTATAATAATTTAGTACAATTTTTTGGTCCAATTAAAAATTAGTCAAAAAAAATTAACTTGATTTTAACAAATTTTGTTTGAATAAAAAAAATTATTATTTTAAGTTAATTTTGACTAGCTGATATTATTTTATTAGAAAAATTAATGAAATGAGAAAATTCGATGAATATTTCTCAGAATTAGGAATAAATGGAAAGGTTCCTAATTTTTCTGAAACAAAGTCCAATGCAAATTTTTTTTCGCATTGTACCCTAGCTTCACCACCAAATATCGACAATATTTCATTCGTTGTACTTTTTCCTGGAATTTAAAAGTCATCGATATTTTCACATGATAACTTCGATTAAAAAATTGTCATGCTGTTTTTGAGACTTGATAATAGGAGGATGAGCGTAGAGAGAAGATTGGAAGTGTATTGATGAAAAATATGAGAAAGGGGTGAAAGTGGATGGAAGTTTTAGACACAGAAAAGAGAGACAGATACACACTAACCCAAACGTCTCTGGTAAAAGACATGCTAAAAACTATTGCTGTATAGTAATCGCCATCGATAGTGATGTAGATTATTCTTTAGATTTATTTTAGTTCTTAATTATAATGATATTATAAGTTTATTATTACAGTATCACATACACACTGTAACACTTTATTATAATAACAAATATTTACTTGTGCATATTGACATATTGTGGAGTCACATCATTAAACATATACTACTCAAAATGTATTCTATGTCAAAGACTCGATTCATTGACACCCACACCATTCATACCTACTCCACTAAATACTCTGGAAAATCTCATTCCAAACAATTCAAACAGAAATACTCTCTAAGGATCAACATTTTTTTCTGTTGGAATTTTATTGAAGCGATTATTTTTGTAATATTTTTAATAATAAATTTCTTCTAGGCGTCAATTCTCATCAATTTGTATTTTTTATCTTTCTTCTGCAAATCACTTTTTTTAATTTATTTTCAAAAAGGTAATTTTGAAAAGGAAAAGGTTTCTCAATTTCAACAAGTCAGTTAACTTAAAATTGTATTTTAACAACAGTAAAATATTTATTCTGTAATATAATTTTGAGAAGTTTTTTTTTAAATTTAATAATATACTTTAGAATAGTCTTGTTTCTTTTTCTTATCGTTAAATAGAGAGATTAAAAATTGTATTTTAACAATAGTAAAATATTTATTCTGTAATATAATTTTGAGGAGTTTTTAAAAAAAATTTAATAATATACTTTAGAATAGTCTTGTTTCTTTTTCTTATCGTTAAATAAGAGAGTTTTATAAAAATTTATAAAGAGCCCAATTATAAAATTAGCACCAGCTTGTTACGGGTCCTTTATTGAAGTGAGTCAATCAAATAATTTTGAAAACTAAATTCTTCGGACCCCGAGTTTAAATGACAGCGAATATCTCCTTCGATATCCTATGATCCCGATCTAATTTTTCTAAAATTAATTATTTTAAATGAGAATTTAAATAAAGCAGAGAACGACCTCCTTCGACAATTCGACATCCTGTGATCCTGTTACAATTTTTTTTAAAATGAGAATTAAACATTTTAAATGAAGTGGACGACTTCCTTGGACATCCTGTGATCCTGGTCCAATTTTTCTGAAATCCATTAATTGAATCCAGAATTTAGATTTAAAATAATTCACTTTAGAAAAATTGAATTAGGATCATAGGATGTCGAAGGAGGTATTTTTAGTATAAATTTCGAAACTTCCTTCCACATCCTATGATCCTGTTACAATTTTTCGAACATAAATTATTTTTAATGAAAATTTAAATAAAGAGGGAACGATCTTCTTCGACATCCTGTGATCTTGTTACAATTTTTCTTAAATCAGAATTAAATATTTTAAATGAAGTGAACGACTCCCTTGGACATCCTGTGATTCTAGTCCAGTTTTTCTGAAATCCATTAATTGAATCCAGAATTCAGATTTAAAATAATTCAGTTTAGAAAAATTGTATTAGGATCATAGAATGTCGAAGGAGGTATTCTCTTTTTAATATAAATTTCAAAACCTCCTTCTACATCCTATGGTCCTGTTACAATTTTTTAAAATAAAGTACTTTAAGCTAGAATTTAAATTAAAAATAGAAAGACCATCGAGCCCATGTGATCCTGATACAATTTTACTAAACTTTTTTATACCGGAATTTAGGTTTAAGATGATTCATTTTATAAAAATTGTATTAGGATCACAAGATCTCGAGGGAGGTATTTTCAATAAAAATTTTTTAACTTCCTTCGACGTCCTATGATCCTGTTACAATTTTTCTGACTTGAATTATTTTAAATGAAAATTTAAGTAAAGAAGAGAACGATCTTGTGATCGACACCATGTGATCCTGATACAATTTTTCGACCTTGTGAGAACGACACCATGTGATCCTGATACAATTTTTCTAAAGGAATGATTTTTTACCATTATTCAGGTTTAAGATTTAACAAATTGTATTAGGATTACAGGATGCCGAAGGAAGTATTCTTTTTAATTTTAATTCCTGATATGTACAATTGTTCTTAAAAAAATTATTTTCAGTTACAGCAGCTATGATTTCCAATAGTCGAAATTACTAATATTATTATTATTTATTATTAATTTTTTTCTAATTATTTTTTTTTTTTTTTTTTTTTTAAAGAAAAGGAAAGGTAAAAAATTGAACTAGACAGTTTTAAAAACTGGTTATATATTGAATCCTTTATTTACAACTACGTAAACAATATGTATATAATAATATGTTTATTTGTTTATGCAAAAATATGAAATACATAAGATGCCTTTCCAAAGCACATTACCAGATTGAATCGTCAGTCGATAAATGTTTATACTACCTTCTCTCCTATACAATTTAACATTATTTTATTACTTTTTTATTTCATAAAATATAAAAGCTATCCGCTCAGTAAAGAAAATAATTTGAAATGAATTTACCACCTATGCTTTTTTCCTTTTTACATAGAAATATAATTATAATTTTATGTAGTGAATTATATTTTCACGAATAGAAATATTATTTTGCATAGTAACATAATTATAATTTCGTCAAAGAGGTAAAGGGGTTTGGAAAGACGAGATTTGCAGTTGCTTTCATTGAAAGCGATACAGTTCCTGAACAACATTGTTTCAATGTTCACTTGCGGTTTATCATTAATTATGAAATTTGAAACTTTGGAATTTATTGGACCGGAAGATGCGTGTATTAAGTATATGTTAGCAATTATCATGCAAGGAAGAAGTTTATCGTGCCCTTTCAATGCCTCGCAAAGCATGACTCGGTACTCCGGGCGGTAATGCAACCGATTCACCAGCTCTCGCTTCCAGGTCTCCATTCGCAGCTTCCGAGTCTCTGAATCGCTTATACTTTCCTGTAAAGGATTCTCAATTGTATTATACTAACTTTAATTAATCTTCTAATTAGATTCTAACTTTAACTAATTTTGTTTGTACGTTTACATATTTACAGTGACGATTTTCCATTATCTTTTTATAAATACTTCCTGATTTTTAAAATAAATCATACTTTGATCTTTAATTGAGTGACTGCCAAAAAGTTGACCATTTTAAGTCCCAGCCATTTTCCACATTTCTTTTGTCAAATAAGAGTTGAGTTTTAGTTTTATCATTCAATTAAGATTTTGGGGTGTTTCTAATTCAACAATTTTTTCTAAAATATATTTTTATCGATAATATCTTACTGGCAAGGCGAATCATTGTGACTCCCCACCAGATGCTCCAACCCCATCCAACAAGGCAGAATAATACGGTGAAAAGTTGACCGACTCCCACGATCAAATTGACTATAAAAGCTCCGATTCTTGCCTTTGCACTTGCTACTGGTGAAAATCTCGGCTGACCAACACAAAGATTGAATAAGCCACTCCAAACAGTTCCTGGTGAATGAAAAAAAAAAACATTCAATTACTTTTTCTGATGGTCCAAAGCAAGTTTGACAAATTTTAATTTTACTAAACTTTGATGGGGAACTATTACATAAAGAAAAGTTAGTGTGAATAAAATTCCTAATAATTGTTCATTGATAACGAATCATATGCCGATTTTGATAATTATGTTTTCAAATATTACCTTATTATTTTTTATCTTGTTCAACTTATTCAAACATTTTATAAAATAAAACAGAATAAAGATCAGTGTTACTGCAGCTTAACTTCCTATTATTTGTTTTGAAGTGTATGTGTAGAAAATAAAAAATAATACTTTTAATTTTTTAATTTTTGGAGAGTAAAAAATGAAATAATAATTTTTTGAATTACACGTACCAGACCCAGGAATCAAAAAATTCCATGCTAAACAAAACCATGCAAGGGGGACAGGAAGACAAGGTATCGCCCCACGCATTAACGAATTGTGCTCCACCAAAACATCCGGAAGTTTAGGCCTCAGCTCCTAAAAGTAAAATAGGTTATAATATAATAATAATAGGTTATATTATTATAATAATATAAGTTATAGGTGGCTTTTTTAATTTTTCAAATTTTTCTTTATTTTAATAGCCGTATGGAATTAAATCAAAATTTTTAACGGTAATTTTCTTTATTTATAGATTTTTCTAAAGTTTACCTCCGAAACTGGAGGCGCTACGACGCTAGTAATACTGTGCTTGGCACGTATACTTTTTCTGCGTTGTTGAGTGTTGTCCGAACGTTTGCATTTGCAATTTGAAAATAATCTTCGACATAAGGCACTAAATCTGCGTTCTGGTGGACAACAAGGTGTACTTTCTGCAGGTGCAACTCGCGCTCTCCTCATACACCACCTATTTTCTCTCCAATGTGGGCACCTAAAAATACGAATAAATAAATAAACAAATAATGTAACAAAAAATTTTATAAAAATGATAAATAATAAAATTAGGTAATTATATAAATTAATAGGGCAAAGGAACACCGAATGTGGATCAAGGGCCAAATGTTGATTTTTGCTGTGGATTAATGTAATTATTTAGTAATTTTTAGTAATTATTTAAATGTAATTATTTAGTAAAATGTAATAATTAAAAATGTAATAATAAATGTAAATGTAATAATTAAAATATAATAATAAATGTAAATATTTAGTTAAATGTAATTATTTAGCCAGTGTTGATTTTTGCTAAGAATTAATGTAATTATTTTTTTGGCTGGTGCTATAACTACGCTAACGTGAACTGATCTCCCAAAACTAAACCTGCGCGAAGTTTCAAATTTCAAATGTTCAAAATCACACAATTTTCAATTTAAATTTTTTGTAGTTAAATAATTATAAAATAGAAAAGGTTTATAAGTAGATAT
>JBAGKK010000250.1:150305-193177 GCA_037177015.1 Euceroptres primus
TCTCGTCTCAGTTTTGAGACGCAGCTAGACATCGCCGTCTTGAAGTCGAACTGAAGACGAATCAAGTCGAACTTAAGTTGAAGAATTTTTATTCGGGTAAGTTCCTAGAACCCTAGATGTGATATTACACCGCTGCTTGACGCTTCGTTTATTCCCCACGCCAGTCGATATAATTTTCCGCAGAAATAATTGTGAACTTATTTCGCAGTAATTAAGAATTTCCATTTTTCTTTACTCCGGATGTTTCATGGACTCTCCTTCTTACAAAAAACGTTTACCGAGCAGCAGAGGATTAATTTTAAAAAGGTTGACTTAGAAAAAAGCAACAACAGTTGCAAAAATGCCAAATTTCCTCTCTGTGAAAAAATTGGCCAATGACATAAAATCAGTGCTTTCGCAGTAATTAAAATTTTCCCGCTTTCTTTGCTCCGGACGTTTGATGAGAGTCTCCTTCTTATAAAATAACGTTTATTAGGCCGTATAAGTAATTGATGCTGGCTGACCAGCAATATACCTGAAATGTATCAATGTGTTTGCATTTAATTTAAAATAGATTTTATACTTAGTACATATTTTCTTTTAGTATCTTAACAGATGGGAATGGTATGTTTCAAGGGCTCTTTAGCGCGCGTATAATATTGCCAGTATTTTTATATTAAAAAAGATTCAAAGGTATTTAATCGCATTCGCACTAATGCGAACTCTCGCATTAAAAAAATATTAATTTCACTCATAATTTTTTTCGCATTCAAACGTATACAAGCTTTAGGCGTGGTATTCGCAAACGTCGCATTCAGAAGTATTTGATGAAATAATTTTGTATGTGTTACGGTCATCAAATAAAATTAAAAAACGAAACTGAATTGAAGTTCGTTTATTCGACGTTTCGGCAACACGGCGTGCCTTTTTCAAGAATCTGGTAAAATTGAAATGGATGATAACAAATTAAAACAGTTTCTGTTGAGTGTATAAAGGACGTGTAAAGAAAAAATAATAATATAAATACCTGGATTCTAATAAGAACGAGCATTGAAAAACATTTCAATTTTGGAGTCAATACATGTCAAAAGAGAAATGAGTCGGACAATTTGGTAAAATTCAAAAATATTGCTCCAAATTGAAGGACATGTTGAAAAAACAACCAACATTTTCATAAAAAACCTCCTAAAATTGAAGAGGCTTTTTTTCCAATTAAGACTACATATTCAATTTAAGACGAAAGAAACCAAGGAAGAAACATTGGTAGTGTTTTGATACAAACGACAGACGATGATTAATTTGTTTTCATCCATTTCAATTTTACCAGATTCTTGAAAAAGGCACGCAGTGTCGCCGAAACGTCGAATAAACGAACTTCAATTCAGTTTCGTTTTTTAATTTTATTTGATGACCGTAAGACATACAAAATTATTTCATCACATACCCTTTGACGGTCGAAGAGAGAACTGATTTGATTTCTATCAAGTCTGATATTTAATTCAGAAGCATTGGTTGGAGTCCCAGTACGAAATTGTCGCAAAACGGAATTCACGAAAAAATTTCGTGAATGCGAAAGAATATTTCTGAATCTGACATTTTATGCAGGGAATTTCATGTGAAATATAGCAACCTAAGAGAAGTTAACCGATTCATAAAGAGGGAAACCCTTTCAATATGACTTTGGATGAAATAAATTCGAAATAAAATGTAAATAATGAACATTAAGATTGTTTTCAGTAAGTTGAAGATCGACATTCCTTCTATATTGTAATTTAATTTAATTAGTTCTTTATAATAATTATATCTTTCAAGAGAGTTGACTTAAGAAAAGCAGGTTTTTCTTTAAAAATTTTCAAGTCTTGTAAAATTAAAGAAAATCATTTTTTCAGAAGTATAATAAATAATGAACTTACAAATTCTTGCATTAGAATGTCGTTACAAAACTGGAGTCACGTGATACCAAAATTTCAATTTAGATTCTTTAGATACAATTTAGATTACCTACATAATTTTTTAGGGAAAGAGCTTGAATGGAAAGAACTGAAATAAATATAAAAATACGTTTATCAAAACTAATCCATTTTGAAAAAAAAACAAATTCACAGATTGCAGAATTAACAATAAAAATTTGCTTCGATTATACACGGAGAGAAAAATCTGACTATAATAGCAAGAATGCTGGTCATGCTTTTGTAGCAGGTTTCATTCTTGCTATCCTGGTGCAAACTTCGTACATTTTAAGCAGATTGTGCTACACGGATAAAATCATGCTAAAAAAGTACAAAGTTTCATGGTTTTAAAGCATTTGTACCTTACGAAAATAGCTCGAACTTCGCCTTGCCATGGTTGCAAGCTACTAATCCTATTTCAGCAAGAGTACTCTTGGAAACGAGATGTTAGGCCACGCCTACCTACAAACAGCAAGCGCCGGTAGGTGTGGCCTAACATCTCGTTTGCAAGAGTACTCTTGCTGAAGTAGGATGAGTTGCTTGCAACCATAACAAGGCGAAGTTGGCGCTATTTTCGCAAGGCACAACTGCTCTAAAAGCGTATGACTCTGGCAATAATGGCATGCGCTTGATTCTTTTATAGTATAAGACATTCCATGCTAAAAATGCGTGAGTTGATGCCAATATGGTATGGAACTTCATATAAATTTCGCACATTAAGTTCCGTGTTGGAATAGTAAAAGATCAACTTACTACAATAGTCAGATTTTTTTATCCGTGCAGCACAATCTGATTTTCCTGCATTTTTTTTTCGAAAAAAGATTAATGGATTGGATGATGCGTGCATCAAAAGAAATTCACAGTCACATTAAAATAGATTAACTTGAAAAAATCAGTCTTTGTTAAACTTTCAGCACAAGTTTGGAATTTGAATCTTACGAGAGTATGCGCAAACCTGTGCTGGAGATAATATTAAATTGCAAATTCGTAAAAATATATAAATGTAGTTTCTCTAGTTTGTACATTTGTTGTAATTCTATTAGATATATCTGTAATTAAATCAACGTCACGAAACGTCGATCCGAATAACTATAAAGAACGATTGCTGAACGATTTTTTTCACTTCGCAGTTCCCTGATTTCCTCACAGATTTGCTTGATATATTCCTTGTGTCGAGGAAACCTGAAAAAAAAAAAAAAAAGAAAAAAGAAAAGACTCATATAAATTATTCAATAAATAGAAAAAAATTTTAAATGATTTTTCAGTTAAGAAAGATCAATTGCTTTAGTAGTTTCTAATTTTAATATTTATTTATATAATTACAAATCTATCACTGCTTGAATACTCTTCTTATATGTGCTCTCTTCTTCGTCGATTTCCACGTGACTGGTAATCGACCGAATCACAGAAATCTCAAGGGAAACGGCAAATACCTCCACGGTAATCTGTAAAAAAGGGCATTATTATTTTTTTATAACTCTGTGAATTATTATTATAGCCACAGAGTTTAAATAAGTGAGAAGTTTTAAATTCAAATTGAATTTTATTTGAAACTATTAAATCAAAGATTCTCGGATTTTCAACCATCTTAAAAGATTTTAGTCAATCTTTGAATTCGTGATTAATAAATTTAATCTCTACTTTGTTCGAGATCCTCTGCAAAAGCGAAGACATCTGGGTAAGCATTGAATTCTTGGAACTCCTTCTTCCACTTCCCGACATCTTGTCTTTCTCGGCAAGTAGAAAATTGATATTAACATTTGCAGGAATGCTATTGGAAACTTCATTATTGGTGCTCGTTTTACTTTCCGATCGATTTAACCCTGGCGAGGCAATTTCCGTTTGCTTTTGGAGATATTCCGTCAGTTCGTTGATGTTTATTTTCCTCTCCTGAAACCGATCCTTCTCCCAAGTTTGGACCATTAGAATTCCCTTCTCTCCACTTTTCAGCATGACTACGTGATCAATCGTATTCTCGAGACAATAATCCATGATTTCTTCAACAGTTGAAAGATTAAGAGAAGTTACCCTGAAGTCCATAGCCCAAAGTTCTCGAAGAACTTTTACTCGTTCTTTCTCCCTTCTGGGAATTCCATCGACGCAGCAAACTACGATATTAATGTCGAATTTGCTTTCGACTCGGGATTCCTGATTTTGCGGGAGTTCGTTCACGACGGAGATTAATTTGTCGAGGGAAATGCTGATCCCGACTCCATAGTGATTTAGTTCCTTACTGGCCATTGGAGTACGCTTTAGAACTTGGTGGAAGGAAGCTAGTAGTTTATCGTATCTTCCTCCAGCTGCTATTACATCCTGGCCTCCTCTTCTTCGATGGTGCTTCGATTCTCTGGATATTACTTGGTAGATAACTCCACTGTGCTGATTAATGTTGTGAACGAGGAGAGGAACTACTGTTATTGGCCACTGAAAAATTCAAATCGCTCAAATATAATGACACTCGAAATTCAAAAACGTTGGAAACTTAATTAAAACAAATATACTTACCTTGACTCCAAGAGCTTCTGCATTCTCAATCACAGTTTCGATTTCCCCAAGTCCTTCTCTTGCCAAAACAGCAGCATCGCTTTTCCGCCTTGTGATGCTTTTCAAAACTCCATCAATTTTGTCTATCGGGAATTCAGTCTCGAAAAGACTGAAAAGCGTCTCCATCGCCTGATCAGTAAGACACAAACTGATGAGATGCGTTTGGACTTGGAACTTTGAAATTTTTCCATTGCGAGCATCGCAGAGGATTGAGTAAATATCCTGGTACTTTTCCTTATCAACTCCACAGTACATCAAGATCGATTGTACAAGAGATGTATGATTCAGTCTGACAGAGAAATTTTTTCCTCGCAGTTGTGGGATTTCGTTGGTAATCTCCCAAACGATGAAAATCATTTCTGCCTCGTCCACCAAGTCGTTCGCGACAGGACTAATTACATCGAAAGCGCACTCGTAAAGTTCTCGTGGATGAAAGCCGTGAACCTGAAAAATATAAATAAATAGAGTGCTTGGAAAAATGTATCTTTCAAAGAATAAATAAAAAATAAAAATACCTATAAAAAGCACAATACCTTTGTGCCTCTGAAGACTCGTTCAATCGCGAATCTTTTCACGTGATGAATATTATTCCAAACGACGTATCTCGCGAAAGGAACTCGAAGATCGTAGGGCAAAGAAACGATACTTCCACTTTGAGTCATTATTCTAACACAAGATTCGGTGTAATTCTGCACGTGATCAGAGTTTGGCATCAGGAAAGGCGAAGCAAGACAAACTCCACCGTGTTTGCGAAAAATCTTGAGGACTTTTGACTTGACGATTTCGTAGAAGAACTGGATTCGAGGAGAGAGTGAATTCACGACACCTTTCGTGGTCAAATCCATATCAAAAGTGATGTCCTCAGCGGGCGTGAATTTCTGGGAAAACCAGCAAGCGACGATGTCTTTATAAGCCTTACTCTGTTTATTTGAAATGGTGTGGCTCAGCATCTCCTGGAGTTCGGCTTCTTCCAATTGGGGAGGAGGAAGATAATCTGAAGCGAGAAGTTCCTGGGATGTGGGCCTTTGACTAGGATCGTGATTTAGCAGCCATCTGAAAATAAACGAATTTTTTAGAATTTTAAGAGCTGATTTGGAATTTGCGAATTAAAATTCCCAATAGGTTTGGCTCCGAAGCCTTCAAATTTGGAAGAATCCGAAACAGCAGGCATTCAAATTTTAATTTCCCGACTTTTTAATCACCTGAAATTTGAATTCCATTACAAGATTTTCCTTTTAATTTGATAATACAATTTTAATACCTCAAGAGAAGAACTTGATTTGGCATATCAATTTCGCTCATATCTTCAGGTAAGACGATTTCCTTAGAACGAACATTCAGCAAGATTTTGACCCTTTCCATGCCAGTTATCAAAGGCTTGTAGCACATCTCGAAAAATATTATCCCTAGGCTGTAGATGTCGACTTTTTGATTATAAATCGCCTTGGCTGCTTTCGTGCTCAGTTCTGGGGCAGAGTACAAAGCTGTTCCCACTTCTCCTGTCAGCGATTCTAATTCTTCTTGCTCGTAACTCGCACCTTGAAAAAAAAATCCATAAAACAGATTTAAAAGAAAAAAAATTAAGAACAGATTTCAGAAACTTTCTTCAGAGATTAAAAACGCTTGAATGTAAAAATTTTTAACAAGTTGGAAAAACTAGAAAAGAATACCCGTAGATTTAAAAAAAATTATGGACAAGACTGTGGATTTGTTCAATTGAAGATATGAAATAAAATCTTGTAGAAAATACCTTTGTCTATAACTTGAGGATCTCGCTCAGCTTCCACAGTTTGTGCAAGGGTAGAAAGAATGTTGGTAGTCGCAAGGCCAAAATCTCCGATTTTCACATGATCGTTGCTGTCGAGGAAAATATTAACAGGTTTTAAATCTCTGTGTATCATTCCTTGCCGGTGAATATGAGCAAGACCTTCTGCAATTTCTCGAAATAAACGCCAGACTCGATCTTCGTCTTCGAACAATCCATTATCGATAGCAGTCCGCAAGGTAGATTTCTCACAGAATTCCATCTGGATATACATGAATTGGATTTTCTTGAGTTTGGGGAGATCTTTGTCTGGCGAATCAGAGTTTTTTTCGGACTCTTTGCCATTCGAGGCGAATTCAATGCTGTTTGAGCTTCCAACTTTTTTGAACTCGATGCCATCGAAGGAGCCTTCGCCGTCTGCCCCTCCCATTCTGAAAATAGAATTGAAGGATTTAAAAAAAATTGGCTTTTGATGAGCAAATAACACTTGTTCAAAAATCCTTCAATGTCGCACAAATTCTCTGAATATTATATTTTTTCTGCGTTTGCGACGATCCTGGAAATTCTTCAAACAAATCAATTTTGGTAAAAAATCAAGTTTTAAACTATTAATTATTGCAAGACTCTGGAAGAAATTAAATCGATTTTTCTGCAGACATAAATTCGTATGAAAACTAAAATTACCATCAGTTTTGGGTTTTTACACAATAAACAAATTCACAAATTTATTGTTATTTTTTATTTTATTTGCACACTACACAAACAATAGATTCCTCTTCTCCCCTTTGTCAAAACAAAATCAATCGTTGAAAATACTGTTTCTAACAAAAGTCAAAATTATATTTGTTGGGATAATATAAGTTCTTTTCTCAGTTCCTAAGAAACCCAAATTTTAATATTACTAACTTTGATCTCGACATTAAATATTATCAGTTCAAAACACTTCAATTTAGTAAAGTAAAATTTATCCTTAAAATTCTCTTTCAACTTGAATAAAAAATAAAGAGAAGAAATATTAATTCCATTTATTGTGAAATCGAAATGAAATGCTTTGAGGCAATTGAAATGGTTGCGTTTCTCGATATACTTCATCAGCAGCTCTCCGAAAAATACAACGGTTGAGATTCTGTATCCAACAATAAGGAGCAAGAGCAGCTGACTCTTCAACCCAGTCTAATCTTCCGGGAAATTGACTCTCGACTTTTTCTCCACAGGTGGCATAAATTTTCGATTCCATTTTGTTGTCAAACCAGATTGTGCAAGCCAAGCCAAATTTCGCTCAAATTTAGGAGCAAATAGTGAATTGGATTCCAAATACATGAGTCTGGGTGTCTCATAAAGAACTTCTCTTAGAATTTTCATATATTATCATATATGTGTGGAACAAGCTTTGATTTCTGTAAATCCGCCAAAGAGTTAATCAAATCCTCAGACTGTGTTTCTATTTTTACGCCTGTTAAAATCGAGTAGAACGCAGATGAGAATAGCCAGAAAGCAATAAGAACAAAAGTCAAGGCAATTCGATCTGAAAATTTGAACACATCTCGAGGAACTGTAATTCCTAGCAGAACTATATTTTTAATAACTCTTAATTCTTTGTGTAGTAGCTTTTCTAGTGCACCAGTGGTTTGAGTTTTGTTGGAGGACTTTGATAGCGTCAAATTAAAACAGAAATTTCTGAAACTGTAAAATTCTATTTATTTGAAAAAATTTCCAGGATTTTCGCTTCTGATCGGGAAATTTTGAGAGGATAACCGAAAATATTGCATTTCAAGTAAATCTGAGGACAATTTTGGAATGAAACCACTTTCATTTTGAATCCCTTCAAGTCCTGCAACTTATCTGGAAAAATCAATTCTTCTTTGGTTTTATTTTTTTCTGGTGCTGATCTGGTTAAAGGGATTAAAGTGATGCATAACTGTGTTGTTTTGATGAAGACTCAAGAACAGATTTGGATCTGAATCTCTTTCCTTCTCGACATCGACGATTGTCAAGTCCAAAATAGTCTTGACCATCCAAAACGACGTAGTTCTTCTCGACTGCCACTTGATCCATCCAATAAGATGATAATCAAACATCTTGGATGAGTGTACGCTCCCGATACTTCCATCAAAAATTCCAGTGGCTTTTTTGGATCCGTCTTCTGGACCTGAACTGTTAGAAGCAAGGTAGTTTCGTGGATACTTCTGGAGGATACTGAAGTTCGAAAATCCTGAGGTCTTTCCTGAAGAAAGTTAATCACTCCAGCAGGAATTTCTCTGGACATCTCTTCTAAGACAATGTTTACAGTTTGTTGGCTTTTGGCTTCACCATCATGCATTATGATTGTAACGTATAAGGTATTATACATTATACATTATACATTATAAGGTAACTGAAACATCAATACGTTGCTTTTAAAAATGACCTTGCTTGGAAAAAAGAAAAATTAATAATATTAATAATATATAATAATCATCATAATTTCTCCCAAAATAATGAAGCAATAGATTTTTAAGTAAAAATAAACTGTCCTTGGTTTTCAGTTCTTTTACGCAATAGACACAGCCAAAATTGAATTGACTTTTAATTTTCGACATATGTATGATAATTGTAAAGATAAGTTTCTTTTCCTTTTCTAATCACTATACATACATATTTCGAAAAGAGCAAGGATTCCACTAACAGGGAACTTCAGTAAAATTTATCAAATCCAGTGATTCAAATTTAAGAAAAAAAAAAAAGAAAGACACTACTTACGTAAAAGCCCAATCCTCGTCACTGTCGCTCAAATCATCATTCCTTGAATCGTCTTCTTCGGTATCAGCAGACAATCCAGCGCTGACTCTCAGCTCGTAGGAAACATTCCACTCAACATCATGAATCGGAGGAGCCAGTTTCTCAATCTCTCCACTTTCTAATTGCTGAAGGAATCATAAATTAATAAACAAAACAATTCTTTAATAATAAAAAAAGTGTTAAGATTAATCCTTTAAATAAAAATTTAGTTTACTTACGTCAATAACTTCCACAGCTTCCTCCTCACTTGGTATATTCGACACAGTGTCCGCAGGAGTTGAATCCGAACACAAGACTCGATCATCAAACGTTGCACTTTCAATCCACGAATTATAATATCTCACAACATTTTCATGGTGTAATCGTGAGAGCAATTTCACTTCTCTGGTGATTTTTCGGTTTAGTTGTTTGTTCTTTGGATTCAACTTGATTCTCTTGATGGCATAAACGCAACCATCAAGTTTATTCTTCACCTTCAAAACGTCTCCAAAGGCTCCTTTTCCCAGCCATTTCATCACTTCAAATTCGTTCTCAATTCTTGATTTTCCTCCGAAAGCTGGGGGATACAAATGAACAGCCGTTATTGGTTCCTCCGAATCTGAATCATCTTCTTCTTTATCTCGATCTTGTCCAGGTGGCGTTAGTCCTCGATCGAGAGGCGTCCGGATAAAACTGTGCTCTAATAATTGCTCAGTTGACCAACGAGTTCGTTCGTCCTTCACGAGACACTTGGACAAAAAGTCTTTCAGATTTTCCTGGAATAAAATGAGGATTTAGATTGAAAAAAGCTAAGAACTTAAACCACGAAAGTAAATTGAAAACCAGAAATAATTTTACCTGTAGGGTTGAGTCCAATTCCAGTTCCTTTTCCGATACGATGTAACCCTTTATCAAAGAAAAAAGCAATATACCGAATCGATAAACATCCAGTTTCTTGCCACTCCTTCCTTGAATCGTTGGAAAATCGTCCTCAGTCTTAGCAAGGCAACTCTCTTGATAGACATCTGCAAGTCTTTTATCCAAGGAATAATCGGTAAGTTTCACGACTCCGGAATGATCAATATGAACGCTCGAGTCTCGGATATCTTTGTGAACCACATTATTCAGATGTAAGTAATGCAAAGCCGAAAGGATTCCTGTTGCCAAATGACGGAGCATGTCTATTCCTACTGGCGTATTATCAGTAAAGAAAAGAGAGCATGTAGTACCAACCTGAAAAAAATTTGTTGTTAATCACCCATAAAATTAATTATTTCATCTTAAAAAATTATCAGACAAAATATACAAACTCACGACGAACTCTTGTAGAATGTAAATTACGATGCAGTCTTCTTCCTGCATTGATTGCATATTTAGATAATGAACGAGATTAGTGTGATGTAATTTATAAAGATGATTCAGTTCTTGTTCGATGGTAGCGATTTGTTTCATACAGTGCGCTAAATCTTTTGGATTTTGGGATCCGTTTTCACTTTCCTTTGACGTGTATTTTAAGGTCCATTCCGTGACTGCTAAAAGTTCACCAGTCATCATATCTAGACCAGCAAAAACCACCGAACCTTTTGTACTATGGCCGAGACATTTTCCTCGATGAACTTGTCTCTCGCCTCTGTTGTTATCGAAGATAATAAGCTTTGTTCCTCGATGTTCACAACTGGTTTCCGAACTTTCGGAAGTACTCGTGCACCTGCGCCTCGAATAGGTTCGAACTCTTTCGCGAGGCGATGAAGGAATGGAACAAGAAAGACTTGAATCAAGGGAAAGGCGAGCGGATTCTTTTCGGTTTCGTAGTTCTGCTTTTAAAGCGTCTTGACGCTTTTGAATCTCATTTTGTAATACCTGAAAGTGTAAGAAATTTTAGAACACATTTCGAGAGAAAATAAAATAAATTAATTTAATAATAAAATATTATTACTTGTCGTTCTTTGTCTTCTTTCATTTGCTTCTCTTGCATTTCGTATTTAATCTTCTCCTGTTTCCTTAGCATCATTTCCTCGTAAAAGCTGCTGAATCCAGGTTTATTATGCTCGCAAAGAAGCTTTCTGACGTGTTGTGCCAGTTCAAAAATCATTACTTCACCACGAAGTGATTGAGCCAATTTTTCTACGTCGGATAAGAGGGTACCAATTTGTTGGTGGGAGAGGCCCTGGCTGTTTTCTACTTGAATTCGAGGCACTCTAAAAATTGCAATAAGACAGAATATAGAATAAAAGATAAATAATATTTTTGAAGATGATTTAGGAATGTCAATATAGAATTTAATTATTTAGACAAGATGAAGAAATATAAGAAGACGTACTTCTCAGGATATTCTTCTCCACAAGTGATTCTTAGGTCGGTTTGTGCGTAAATTTGTGCAGGACCTGACATTCCTTTTTGAGGAGTTAAAGTTATCAAAATATCGAGGGGTTGCCATTTCTTCTTTTGCTTATTTTTACGCAAGTCCTGCAATTCGTCTCCGAAAATCGACTGTAATTAAAATGTGGATCTAAAACTTTGTTACTTAGATACATTTGTATCTAAAACTTTCAGTTGCAAATTTTAAATTCAATAAGAAACTAGATATTCAATTTGTTCGTTTCCTGGTTTTGTTAAATTATACTATTAATTATACCTTAGTTCCAATTAAAGTAGATTTTTTCAAACATTTTATTTGTTTCTTCTATTCTAAATTTTTTTATTCGCGTGTTTTCTTACTTTAAATATTATTTATTTACAACTTTTCAATACGTCTTGGATAATTATATCTTTCAAATTTCAACAACGCCACAGGATATTTTACTTCACTAAAACCTTATTAATTTTAGGAAGAAGGAATTTTGAAATGAATTTTTGTATTGCATCATTTTTCTATAAACATCAGGGGTTGAAAATCGAAATAACTTTGGATTATTTCAATGCATTTTATTTTAGCACCGTTGTATGCATGCAAATACCAGATATATACATTCATACCTTAAGTACTGCAAGTTCATTTTTCTGTCGATCAATGAAAGACTCGGACAATTCTGACCGGGACATCTTGTAAAAGGAATATTAACTGCTCATTTTCGGAAATTCGGAAAAAATTTCCCTTTATGCCTTTTATTTACACTAAAAATTGTTTACAACTTTCTTCTTGAAGAGGTTATGTATAACCTCTAAATGTAGAATTAAGGATTTCTAACTATAGTCCCGCACTGATATTTAATTTAAAAACACTCAAGTAAAAGAAAATAAGCCGTAATATAAAACTTTGTAAAGAATTAACATCAATTATTACTACCAAATAATTATTTTCTACATTATTTTGAAGGAAATCAAAATACTAATGTTCTTCTTGTGGTAGTGATTCGAACGAAACTGAAAATATGATATCATATACATATGATGATGAAATCCGAACCAATCAGAATTAGTCCAAAATCAGCTGACCAATCAGCATTGGTTCATTCATTCATTCATATTTTTGTCGTCATACTAAACTAACTCTTAGCGTGGAATTTAAATTTTTTTAAACATACATATTATGTGAATAGTTGTTATTATTTTCCAATTTCTTGAGTTCATATTATTTGCTGTTTTCAATATTTTAAATATTAACAATATTTGTATTTTAATTTTGTCAAATTGCCAAGTGCTTTCATGAACAACAAACAACAAGTTAAGATGTAAATGATGGAGAAGTTAACTATTTTATTCACATTCACTAAATAACCTCTCTAAATTTAATACAGACCTTCCCTCATCACTACTTAATATTTCTTTATCACTGTTTAATACTTTTTCCATTAAGGAAACATTATTTCTTATAACTTAACTCAGAAATAACACAAAAATCCAAATCATCAACGAAATTGCCCGCCATTAATTTTCGATAGGAACGTCATCACTAACTAGAACTACTACCAATCTCTTTCTAGTTTTTTTCTTATTTCCTGTATAAATATTGACAGGAAAATTTTCCCGCTCCAAATATTATTTTCCATCTTAATTAAAATTTGTATTCTTTTAAGTAATACTCCATCGATTTCAAATGGATGTATGTTTATATTTCATTACCAAAAATCGTACTGCGAATTTAAAATTAATTTATAATTTCAAACAAAGTTTGGTAAGCTGCGTAAGAGGTTTGGTTGGCGACCCTGGCACCTCTGATCGTCCATGTTTAACATGACGTTGAGGCTGGGTGTAGCTTAACGTTAAACCGTCCGTGTGTTCTTCACTAAAACGCGAGAAAAAGCCGAAAAAACTAGTGTTCTCGATGCTGGGTCGTTGCTCGAGTTAAATGCGCGCAGCACCCACTACAGGTGTTCGTGGTAGTGACTTAATTCGCAGGAACTTTGCGGGGACTAGTGAAGTGAGTAGTCGCCGTCTCGACGAAAAGCAACGAGCATGAGCGAGGAAAGCAATCCTCGAACCCTCTACGTGGGGAATCTCGACGCTTCGGTGTCTGAGGACCTTTTGTGCGCCCTGTTTTCTCAGATTGGCCAGGTCAAGGGATGCAAGATCATCCGGGAGCCCGGCAACGACCCTTATGCCTTCGTCGAGTTCACCAATCACCAGTGCGCGGCCACAGCGCTGGCCGCCATGAACAAGCGCCTCTTCCTCGACAAGGAAATGAAGGTTAGCCCCGGCAACTCTTTCCACCCTTTTCCGCCCACTTTTCAAATCCAAAATCATGATTTTCCTGTCCCAGAATTATTTTCAGGCCTCGCCCTTTCTCCCCTTGGGAAAAAATTCCGATCTTTTTGATGCGATTCGATTGGCGTGTGTCCATTTTACTTTGTCACCACGAATCTTCAATATGCGCGCGAAAAACACAGCTTTCGAGAAAGTTTTTGGTGATGAAAATTATTTTTTGGGAGTTTAATTTCTGTTTTGGAGTTGGTGTTTCATTTTTCGGGTTTTGGGGAAATTCTAGGGAGATGGAGAATTTGTGATTTTACGACACGGTTTTGAGTTGCAATTGAGGTTTTCTCGTAGAGTGAAAATGTTTTCTTTGTCAAAGGTCAAAGGTCGAAAGAGTTTTTTTTGTGCTGTTTATTTAGAAAGTGATTTTGAAAGGTAACAAAGCTGTTTCGAGTTTTAGATTCATTATGATTCCGATAATTTTTTTGTGGTCCAATCAGACGCTTTTGTAAAATTTGTAATGGTTTCAGTATGCAAATCTTTGTTTTTTGTGATAAAAATTGTTTGTGACGATTTCTAGATCGATTGCAGACTTTAGATCATATTATTTTTCAGGTTTCTTCTTTTTTCAGTCTTTTTCCACTTACATTTAACTGATGTAATTTTTGCAATTTAATTAGTGATTGTCATTGATACTAATGGGTAAGGTTCTTATTTTAATCTTGCAATAATTATATTTATCATCAATTAGAAAATAAATATTCAAGAAAATATTGCATAATATTGGTGTATCAATGTTATAATTTGTGCTTGGGAGTAATGCAAATATATTTGCACTCCAGGTGAATTGGGCAACGAGTCCGGGAAATCAGCCGAAGCAAGACACGAGCAATCACCATCACATTTTTGTTGGTGATTTATCTCCAGAAATCGAAACACAGACTCTGAAGGAAGCTTTCGCCCCTTTTGGTGAAATTAGTAACTGCAGAATCGTGCGAGACCCGCAGACTCTAAAAAGCAAGGGTTATGCTTTCGTTTCATTCGTTAAGAAATCGGAAGCTGAAGCTGCAATCACAGCAATGAATGGACAATGGCTAGGATCTCGGAGCATTAGGACGAACTGGTCGACGCGAAAACCACCTCCTCCAAGATCAGAGAGGCCAAGACATGCAAACAGCAGCAAACCGAATTACGAAGAGGTAAAGAATTGCTCACAAATCTTTTGTTTCATTTCAGAAGTGTTCTAGTTATTAATTTCAAACTGGTTATTTAATATTTAAAACGTTTTGATATCAAAGAACAACAATTCGAAAAAGTTGTGTTTCTATTCCACATCTTTGAATTTATATTCTTTAGAATTTAGTTTCAAGTAATTTAAATTCCAAAGAATATAATTTTCTCAAATTCGAGAGCTTCCAGATTTTTTCCAATTACTTGCAGACAAATTTTTAAAATTGCATATTTTAAAATTTGGACTCTTACGAAATTTAAAAGTTTAGAAGTTGTATTCCTTGGAAATCAAATTTTTAATTGAAAGAATTTTTTGTTTTAATCTGTCACTTTTAAACAAATTTACCTACTTTATAAAATTAATTTTATCTGAATGTTTAAATCATTTTAATGCAATATTTTAATGTGAATTTGATTGCATTGTTGCAGGTGTATAACCAAAGTAGTCCAACCAACTGTACTGTATATTGTGGTGGTTTTACAAACGGTATCACAGATGAGCTCATAACCAAAACCTTTTCTCCATTTGGTACGATTCAAGACATAAGGGTATTCAAAGATAAAGGTTATGCTTTTATCAAGTTTACTACTAAGGAAGCAGCGACGCATGCCATTGAGTCCACACATAATACAGAGATCAACGGAAGTATCGTGAAATGCTTTTGGGGTAAAGAAAACGGCGATCCGAACAGCGTAGGACCTAATGCCAATCAACAAGCTCAACAGGTTCGTAAATCTTATTTCCTTCCTCGAATTTGTAATGAAACGAATAAATATTTCCACCAAAGCACGTCTTGAAACGCTATGAATTTTCCGTGTTTAGACGTATTTAGACGTAGGCAAAATTATTTATAAGAATATGACAACGCAGTGATGTGTGTGGATAGTAATTATAAATGTTGATCTTACATAACTAAAGCAACAGTCGCCCAGGTTCTGACAATGAATTGTTGCTATTCTCTTTGGATATGATATGATATTTAAATTTTTTTAGGTGCAAAGCTTTGAAGTAAATTAGTACGAAAGTGATAAGCTTTGCTTTGAAGTTGGCATTCAAGTTTTACTTTTACTTGAAGTTTATATTTGAGCTGCGAAATGGAAAAGGAGTTGAGTGAATTGTTAATTGTGAATTATAACTCCAGGTGACGACAGGCGCTGGACAATATGCCTACGGTTATGGCCAGCAGATGGGCTACTGGTATCCGCAAGGTTATCCCCAGATGCAGGGTCAGTTTCTTCAGCACGCTCAGTACTACAACCAATACTACAGTCAGCAGGCTCAATACATGAATAGTATGAGGATGCCTGCGCCAGCTGCGGGCACCTGGCAACCCGGACAGCCAACCGCGGCTCCTCCAACTCCAGCCGCTCCTCTTCAACCTGGACAACAACCTGCGATGGTAACTTACACCATGCCGCAGTATCCCACGCAATGAAATCGATCACCAATCGACCCATGCCAACTGAAATCAGTTATGTACGGAACATTCTTCAGTCGGGGCTTTCTCGAACCCTGTTCTGCTATATACCGGTTGTTTCGCGCAGCATCTTCGACTCTTTTTCGTGAGTCGCGCGGCCTTCTTCTACTCTCCAAACTATTGTTCCGTAATTCTCTCCCTGTTTAGTTCCCTCTTTCCCAATAACGTTTCCAAACTTTGTTTTTAAACTTTGTCGAAGACTGGGTGAAATATAGCCTACGTAGATTCGTTTCGCGACCTAGGTAAAAAAAAGAAACTCGGTGCGCAGAGTTTGACGGTATATATTCGAACCAATCGAGGGCCCTTAAGAGCCCTGCATTCGTCGTATGGGTGTAAATAATACACCACACGGTGCGACTATTGCGGTGTTATATTTTTTAATATTCCCCTTGATCCTCTGCCCTCGGTTTCCCATTCCTTTCTCTTGGTTTCCTTCCGAAAAAAACCTCACCTTGTAACACCAACTTTGATTTCGTTTCTTGGAATCATCGATGAACAGTGACGTGTCTTAAATGTTCATTCATGATCGATTTACCGAGTATGATATTGAACTGTAGTGTAAGATAGACAAAAGATAGCTAGACACAGCGCCTGTGATGTAGCTAGATTTGGATGCACGCCGATTAAACGTATGCAGGGCCCTCGTCGCGCGGAAGACGACTCTTGCGTTCCTTTTTCTAGATATTTCGCCTTTTTGTTGGATTAGTCGATCTTTATGTCGTCGGTGGTTCGATTGGGGATCTTTTTGGTCAAGGGGTTTCTCTCAGGTTTAATGCCTTTTTGAGGCTTTTTCGTTCTTTCCGAAGTCGAGGACAAGTCAAATTGGAACCGTTTCGGGATTTTGAAATGGTTTTGAGTTTTTTTTTTTTTTTTAGTTATTATGAGACCTTTCAAAGTTCAGTCGCTTGTGAATTCAAGTCAATTTAAAATTTAGAAGCGATTGGACTTCGGCGATTCAAATTTGGATCGTCACCAAGTTTGAATCACTTTGAAATTTTATTCTCTTTCAATTTGCCATTGAGTCTGTTTGGAAGTGATTTAAATTGAAAAGTGATCAGATTGGAATCACTTTCAATTAAAAGTGCTTGTCAAAATAAACTCGCTTTCAAATAAAAAATCGCGATGCAGTTTTGTTTTAAACGGGAGAGATATGGAAAACACTGAGTAATTGAATAATCATTTAGATAATTTAAAAGCCTTAATCAATTCTGAAATGTGTGATCTTTAGAGAGTGGCACGATGGAAAAAAATGAAATCGTGTCTTCCATTTTTTGCACACGTGATGTATAACAAAGACAGTGGTTCGAGTAGCTTTAATATTTATTCTCCTAATTATAACACTTTGCTGTTGAATCATTCCAAAAGCATTTTTTGCAGGTTTTATTAATTTGAATTGTAAATATAATAGAAAGGGAGAAAAGCAAAGGACCACGAAAATTGAGAGAAAAGGCGACAGTGAAATAAAAAATCAGTAATGGGGTTTAGTTGAAATTAAATGGGGAATTTATCAAATGTTTTTTTTTTGTGTTTCGACTACCGACGATAGAATGATATTTGAAATTTCTGAAGAATTTTTACAAGGGATATTTGAAGCGTTTAAAACTAAAGTTGAAAGAAATGAACTACAACACGATTAAAAGAATAAGCACGAGTGTGTCAAGTATGAATAGCGAGAACGAAAACCGACTACGAGAACTTGACAATGGATCAATAATCAATCAAGTGATGCAAGACGTAAAAGAGTGTTATATAAAGATAATTTAGGTACGGCAGGGCGTTAAACCCTCGACAATGCTTAGGATAATGTTATCTTATAATAAAAACAAATTGTCCTTTGAATGAAAGAAGGAATAAATATTTAAAATACATCTTGTTTACTTCTTTCTTTTTGCAAGTTTTCTCTATTTATTGCGGCGGAATTTTAGATTAGTTTGAAAGATCAGTTTTTAATATTTAAATATTTATGATTGAAGTTTAGATACTCGGATATTGTTTTTTAGGGTTTTGGACATTTCGTAGGTATCTGAATTTTTAAAACTGTTTTAGGTTTAAAAAAGTATTTTCACCTTTAGTAGTTTCAAATTTTAAGCATGAAATTTTAGATAAGTTTAGTTTAGTAAGCTAAGATTTTTGAACGGTTTTGAAAATTTTTAAATAGACTTTAGAAAATAAAATTTTCAATGATTAATAATTCGCAGATTCTAGAATTTGGATTAGAATTTTTAACCCCTTTTAATTTGGCAATAGAAAATTTTCAACTTTCTCAGTTCCTAATTTTCCCAAGTGCGGAATAGTAAAAAGAACCTTTCACCAACAAATTTGAATGAAAAGCAAAGATATTTCGGTTAATTTTAATTTATCAGTAATACCTATGAAGAATGCAAATATTAATATCCTGAAAATAAAAATGATTGGAGTTTCAAATTTTAGTGCGCGCTGACTCAATCGATCCTGTTCGATAGTTCAAATTTCACCAATGAGAATCGTGTTTCTCATGAATCTGAAATCTGATTGGCTAGTGTCTTTAAAAATGCCAACTAATTTTAATTTCTTAGAAATCAGCTGTTTTACGACAATGTCATCGCGATTGTTACAATGTTATGATTGTTGCAACATCCAGTCGTATTTTTTAATTGAAATTAGAAATTATCCTCATTGAAAAAGTTAAGTACAATATGACAAGTGTTAGTTTAGCAAAAACTATATTTAAACTCGGTCAAAGATTTATTGATAAAAATTGTATCATGAGGGAGTTTCGTCAGACGAGACCATTGAGTAATATTATTGTTAATTCGTGTATTCAGCCTTATAACGCGAAGAAAAACTATGAAGAAAGAAATCGTAAATCCAGAAATAACACAGAACCCTATTTTCTTTTTGGAGGGACTTTTACATTGTTTGGACTTTTGAAATCTGATGAGGAAAAAGAAGAAGAACCGGAGTATATTACAGCAATGAAACGATCTATTTTATTGACTCAGGTTTGAATTTCGATTATTTTATAAACGTTCTTATTTTTAATTTTCTAGTAATAAAAATCAGGGTATTTCTTATGTATTTTCTGTATTTTGAATACAATTCAATTTTTATTCTATTATAATTCAAAGGAAATCCGGCAAAACCTATTTTCTTATAATTTGTATACTAATCATTACGATTTCAGTTTTTATATCTATTGATCTCTCTCCTTAGTATGATATTAAAAAGTTGATTGTTTTTTTTTGTTTTTATTATGAATTAAAACATTTGACTGTCATTTTTAATTTTTTTTCCCCTTTTCATAGTTAAATGTTTTCTAATTTTTGCAGACGATTTTTTATCACTGTGTTTTGTTATTTTTAAAAAGTATTCCGGATACAAATCTCAATTTTGAACTATCCTAGTATCTCTATTTTTTCAATAAGCTTTCTTGAAAACGAAGTTATATCATGTGGATTTTCGATTTTAGCAGCATCTAATTTCTAGAGAGGAGAGTACAAGAAAGCAGAACAAATGTTGCATATCGCACTGCGACAAGCACAAACTATTCAACATTTTCAAGCCATTACCTATATTTACGACTTGATGGCAAATCTGGCTTTCGAAGTTGGAGATTTTGACAAAGCTCAGACTTTATTTGTATCTGTGATGCAGAGATTAATTTCTACCGGAACAGCTCAGGATGATTTAAAAATCATTCACATGAGCTTAAAAATGGCTAAGATTTACGAGTCCAAAGGCGATTTTCAGTAAGTGATTACGTTTTACTGGTCTTCTTAATTTTTTATTTGCATTGTTATTATCTTCTTCAGATTTTAATTTAAATATAATTTTAATTTTTAAATTGAACTATTTTAAATCGTTGTGAGAAAATTCTGCCTTAATTTAAAGGAAGGCAGAGGATGGTTATAAATTTTGTATGCAGGCTTTGAAAAAGAATTCGGATGAGGAAGAAACTACTTTTTTCTGGTTAATGACTCTCGATTGGTACGCACACATGTTAGTCGAGCAATCAAGAGAAACAGAAGCCTACAAATTTCTCCTCGAAGCTTGTGAATTGTCGACCAAAATCAATGGAATCGAACATGAACAAACGATCACAATTCTCAATGATTTAGGCACAATTGGCTGCAGACAAGGCGAATACGATTTGTCTATTAAATACTTGAGTGAAGCTGTTGAAGCCGGTAAAAAATTAATACAGTTTAGAAAACATAATTATAAGAATACAAGTCTAAGACACAAGTCTAAGAAATGTAATTGTCAAGAAATTAATTTTAAAATATATACAATTTAAATTATAAAATTTTCAATCACCAGAAAATAATATTTTCTTTTTAGGAAAGAAACTGGAGGAATTCGACTTGAGTGCGATTTATATAAACTTGGGCTATGCCTACTTGAAAAAAGGACTTTACGATGAGGCAAAAAAATCCTGTAAAGAAGGGCAGATACTTGCGAAACTAAAAAATAATCAAGAATCTCTTGAAGAGGCCAAGACATGTTTAAAAGAAATTAAGATGTTGTCTGAACTTAAATGAAACTATTTATTTAGAATACAAATTTTTTCAATTTGAGCTTCGCTCGAATCAAACTCTGTCGTAGAAAATATCACCTTTCAAAAGAGGTCAGAAACAAGAATTTTTCTGTCGATAATTCAAGAAATTCTGGATCTAGTCCTGGTACAAAAAATAAAACAGTTGGTCTTTAATTAAACCACGTATCAAAATCCTAAACTATCCGTACAAAATGGTTTTAATGTCAACAAAATATTCGTAATCTTTACAAAATATTTTAAAGCCGTAGAAAAGATTTTTCGTTTGCATTAGAAACTCTGCAAACCTAGAAAATAAATACTAAGATATATAAATTCATATATATTGATTTAAAAAGAAAATTATTTTTTTTACACTGAAGAGCCTTTGGCTTGGAACTTAGTAAACATATCCCTCATCTTCGTCGACATTTTCTTCTGCGTCTGCAATTGCGACAGTGGCGAGCATGTGTTTCGGAATCTCAGATCCTCGAATCTTTATTGTATAGCAGACGTTCTCGATTTTATTCAAGCTCTGCTTCAAAGTGTACAGCTTCCTGTTAATTTCCTTCCCTGAAATTCCAACGCAGCCCAGAAATCCTTGATACATACTCCTAACGAAAACACAGGTTTCGAAGCAACCTGCGATGTTTCCAGACGCGAGATTATTAATGCACTTTCGCATTAATTCTCCAGTTAGATCAGCGATTCCTAGGATATAATCGTGAGGAATCAAAGGAGTTTGCACAATTTTTACCTGTGGTTCGTTTGGATTTTTCTGCTGACTGTTTGGATTTTCCTGCTGATCGTTTGGATTTTCCTGCAGATCGTTTGGATTTTTCTGTTGATCGTTGGAGCTTTTGGATTTATCTTCAATTACGTAGGTGAAAGATTTCTCAATCTGGTTCCAGTCTTGAAGGCTCTTGCTCTGGAGATATTGATGGAAAGTCGTAGCCTCGACGAATTCCTGGACTCCTGGTTTGTAGGCTCGGATGTATTGATAAACATCGTGTCCTTGAAGTTCCTTGGCGATGCTTTTGAAGGACGACTTGATGACGTTTTCGAGACGTTTTTCTGCGTCACTCAGGACGGTTTTCTGTTTTTCTTGTTTGTCGAGGGTGTGGAGAAGGCAGATTATACGTTTGCTCTCGATGGTGATGTCTCTGCTGATCTTGACGATTCTCTCGAAGCGATCGTGTTTGTCGTCGATCTCTGCAGCATACTCTCGAAATTGTTTCACAACTTGGCTGTTCTCGTCTAGTTTTTCAAGAACTTCTTTCCCCATATCTCCCAGATTTACAGAGTTTTTACTGTGGAAACGGTTACGTTTCTTCTTCATGCCTCCGGAGTGATCTGCTTAAGTAAATTGAAACTATATTTTTGATAATTTAGAATAAAATTTTACCTTCGTTTTATAAAAAATCAAGTTGTTTAATTTTGAAGGTTTATATTTCTAAAAATTAAGACCAATTCATAAAAACAATAAATACTTTGGAAATCCCTTGAATATAGCAGTGAAAATTAATTAGAAATATAGAGATAAAATAAATATTGAACGAACCTCTTCCTTGAAACATTTCCTTGGTGGTTTGTAAATCTTCAAAAAACTAATAATTAAGTGTATTCATACACGCAGACTTTGATTTCAAGCTCGTAAAATAGAGATTACTTCTTTTAGTTGACTCTTGCTTATTTTTTGCATTAAATTGACAAAATATCAGTTATTTATAAGCGGCTTGTTGACATTTAAGAACCGCTTGCCGTATTTTGAGGTTAGGAAATTTTGATAATTCATAATTCCATCTCTTGAGGGCGCATAAATTTTAATTTTTGAATAAAAAGAAATTTGTATTCCAGTGTCGTGAATTATATTTCCATTTTATAACTGCGAAAATCACATAATTTTTCGTTTTAACCTTAAAAAATGAAAAAGAAAGAAAATACTAGAATTATCTCCGATTTGTTTGTAGTAGTTTAAATTTTCCCGGCGATTTCCTAGGGCTTATATGCATGCTCTTATATTGCACACATACGTTATAGTCAATTCCACAATTCTGTTTGCAATTTTTATTTCATTGTTCGAAAAACAAACGTAATGCAGTAAATGAAAATATTTTGACACTTTTTCACTAGATGTTCTACTAATAGTCTCAAAAGGTTCAATACATTCCACTAATTATAGTTTGAGATTTGCTAATTAATCAGTTAACTTGACTAGTTTCGATAACGATGTTATCCTTTTTCGGAATGGCGGAAGAAAGAGGGTCTGCGCTTCCTGGCGGTTCATTTTTTCGGTTTAAACACTAAAGCAACGTATTTTTGTTATAATCAGGTCCTCTTTGATAAACTCAGAGTGTTGTTATCCATTTTGAAGTAAAATTAATGAATATTTAGCCAAGATGTGACTGATTCAGTTCGATTTCAAATGACTCGTTATTGTTGGTTTGTTATTCGCCGACATTTTGTTTTTACAATATTTGTTTGACAATGAATTATGCAATAATGTTCGTCTGATTCTAATTTTCACTAAACCTCGTCGGCAAGGTTATTTTCGCAGAAATTTAACGGTTCGGATTTTGCCTGTGAGGTTATTTTTGGAGTGCGTAAGTTTCTTGATTTTTCCTATTTTTGTAAATGTAGTACATTTTTCGACAATAGCAATGTAAAATCATACTTGCTCCGGACTTAAATTCTGCAAATTTTAAGAAAATAATAACTTATGCATTTTACAAATTATTTTAAGTAGCAAAAATATTTTTAAATATATTCAGACTTAAGAAATTGCTTTTTTCCTTCTTAAGAACTAAGAAAATGAAATTTAGATCCGATAGACTGCGAGGATCTGGTGATTTTTACGATGGAAGACTATTTTTCTTAATACGTGTTTTTTAGGAAACAAAGTATTTATTACCCTATTTTACAAAATTCATTTCTTATCATATTCTTCCACAAACCGACACAGACAGTTTGCGAATCATTAAAAATTACAATATTTGAATTAGAACATATTCATGAATCCAGTTTTCATGAATGAATCACAAATTACAGAAGTGAAACTAAATTCGATTTTCATTGTAACACTAACACTAAATCGAAAGGAACTAATGACAATTCTAATTGACGAAAACTTTAACAAAATAAACAAAAAAAAAACGGAGTTAACTAAGCCAAGAATGTACGGAGAATAAAAATCAAATCTTATATATACTAACAATTCTATTAATACGGTTTGGAATGACGCTGATAAAGATGTTTGCCAGCATGTCGTTCCACTCTTTCATGTCTTTCGTTGTGACGACGTTCCCAAGAATTGTGTCTGTTTTGTCCATAATTTTGACGACCCCAGTCGTTTTGTGGCCTTCGCGGTTTGTTATGCCAAGGGTCTATGATTGGTGGCTTCTTCGGGTCCGCGCTCTTTGCTTTCATGAAAGCTTCGTCCTTTTCGGAATATCTATCTTTAAATTCGTCCTCACACTGCTTCAAAAATTCTTCCTGCGAACTTGTGAGGCCTGTACTTTCCATTTTATAGGCTCAATTTCTCTGTTAACAATTTTTTTTTTCAAAATAAAAGTATTCAAGAATTAAACATAGATACTTTTAGAATTAAAATTTCTTAAATTAGAATTTGCAACTGTAACGTCATCTTTTTATTATTAAAAAACAAATTTGGAAGTAGTTTATCAAAGCAGTTTTATCAAACAATAAGTACACTTCTTGCAACAATAATAAATATTCCTAATTTTGTGACACTTATCAACAATTAAATTCGAACCTCAATAATGAATTTCGTGCCCTCATCAAGTCCAAAATCTTCAAAATTAATTTTCCTGGAGGACAGAAGTCTGAATAGGTATAAAAATTAACAGCAGGCATGAAAATTTATTTTAAAACAATCCTTTCAAGTTTAAATTCGCTCACTTAAAACATTAAGTTAAAATTTTAGAGGTTATGTTAGATTGACAATTATTTCAAGCATTTAAAGGCAATACACAGCGCTAAAATGATTCAACATTTCATTTTGATACTTACACTTTGTTATTGATTTTTTATCCTTTTTATTTAATATAAATAATATTATCGAAGCTAAATTTATAAATGTGTAAATGACATAAACACGATAAACACAAACGAAGCTCTGTCGGACATTTTGAATTAGAATCTTTGTACCAACATAATAAAATTTGATGAAGACGCGGTAATTTTTAAATTAGGTGATTTTCAACCAACTAATGAAAAAAATATATCTTCTAAAATTGGTAGACAAGTTTCCTCTTCAATTTTCGTAAATCCACTTTTTCGCACAAACAGAGTATTTCATGTCAATAGAAAAGCGTATAAAGTCTATACAAATTTAATAGGTAGATATTTTATAATAACATTATTATTCAGAATATAACTAAAATTATGTACATTATTTTTAATATACATTATTATTTATGTTTTACATTATTTTTTAAATCACTATATATATATATACGCAGGAGAATCCACATCTGTACATAAATCATAAATCATGCGTCCAGTAATCAATGTAGTATGCTTTGATAGAATTAGTAGGAAAATAGCAAAATCTTTTCGATACTACTACGTTTTTCTTTACATCCATTAGAGTCGCTATGACTCTCTCGCCAGTAGAAACATTATTAAATGTAATTGCCATTACTTTATCAGTCTTAAAAGTACACTTTAAACTGGAACCATCCTGGGTCCACTGAATTTCACAATATGGCTCCGATACCATATTATTCGCAATCTCAAAATACTGAGAAGGAGTTAGAGCATTTTTTGAATCGAATGCAGGAAGCACTTGATGCTTATCATAATGATTAGCTGCTGCGTACGAATTTCCAAATTGATACATCATAGATTCATTGACTACATCGCATTGAGTCTTCAAATGTTCAAAGGATTCTTTCAAGTCCTGAAAATGATTGCTTCGAAATTCCTCCATGATCTGATTTTTATAAACATCTTTTGCCTTAACTCCTCGAGGTCTTGAAGGATTTGGATTTTCTGTCACCCGTTTGTTGATTTCCCTCTGCACCTGTCTTACTGCATACTCCGAAGTAGCACAAAATTCTGTTACATCATTTGCTTTCATTTTAGAAGCAAAGTCTTTCCCGAATTGGACGTACTCGGGATCGTTATTTAATGAATATTTCGTCACTTGATGAAGACGATCGATTTCGTGTGGTTTTACATTTCCGAAGATTCTTTTGCCTCCCACCTGGACATCCTCCAAGTTTCCACCAAACGCACGAGCTACATTATCTTTGAAAATGGCCCTTTCTCTGTCCAAAGTAAGCAAATAATCTTTCCGTGTATTCGCAGTTCGAGTCTGAAATTCTTCGAGAGATATTTCATTTTGGTTCAATTGTTTCAATCCCTCCAAAATCGTTGCTCGCTCTTGTTCTGGAATCTGCACAAAAGCCCGCTGATGGATCGTCAGTTCTTCACTGATGTTTAGCTGACGATCAGACGTTAAAGTAAACTGCTGGAAAAATTGATCCAAGTTTTCAATCTTCTTCAATTCCCGAATGTAATTCCGATCTCCGTCTGATTCTCTGATCTTTCCAGCTTCTACGGTTTCCCTGTGAGCTTCTCTGAGACAATCAAATATCTCTCTTTGCTCAGGGCTCAAAGTTTCCTTTATCTTCGATAACTCCATTGACTGAGCTTTTTTTATCACTCCACTTGCTGTTTCGAAGTTGATTGCTGCGTGGAAAAAAAAGAAGGTTGTGGTCATCAAATTGAGGATATCTTCGTTGGTTATTTTGTCTTTCGTTGCAATATCGTAGATCAAATTACAGAGGCCAATCGCATTCACACTGAGCGAGGTGGCAGATATGGTGGTATAAGCGCCTGAAATTAACAAGGAGCAATCTTCGCCAAGTTCAGCAGCTCGAATTAGCCTTGGAGCAAGAATTTCCCCTGCTCCAGCAGAGAGGGCAGATACAGAAGTGGCAGCTATCGAGATCCAGCATCCTCTTGCCTCTTTATCGTACAAGCTGATGGGCAATTCATGTTTGTTTCTATCATAAAGAGTATTCACAGCTCTGCCTGCACCGTACACGCCACTTGTTGCTCCAAAAAGACCACTTGTAGACACAACTGCTACTCCAACTGGCATTGTAAAAGGTATTAGAGTCAATCCCAGTCCGGCTACCATCCCTATAGTACTTCCTATACCAATAGTTGTTGCAGTTGAATCTGCAATTTCTTTTAATTGTCCTCTAAAATTTTGATCCAAGACGACTACATTACAGCTTCCATCAATGAGTTCGTAGACTCCTCTAGCTGGAAGCATGAGAAGACTTTGATCCCAAGTATTGTCTTCTTGATATGCTGAGAAGTTATTGTAAACCCTGCCCAGGTGATCTATCATACAACAAAATTCTGGCTTAATTTCAGAATTGGAACGAATTCTTAAAATTGGAAAGATATACTCCGAATTGTGTTTGTACAATACGGAAACGTATATAACGGCTAGATGGACGGCATTATTGTAACAGCCTTTGTCGATGCATTTCGTTTTAATGTAGGAGATTAATTCTGATTGCTCTGTGGTGGGAGTCTTGAGGTTCCCGAATAGAGCAATCTGGATTTTATCGGATAAGTACTTTCGATTGGTGTCGGTATCGATTGGAAATCTGTCCCACGTTGCTCCAGCGAGGGGACCTGTGGCCAAGTCTGTCTGGAATCTTAAGGCTCTCTCCTTCCATTCTTTTTCCAGTATATGTATCATTATGTTCACTGGGGATCCTAAAAAATAATTATTAATTACGAAATTATGTTCATTTTTGGAAATTTGAAATTAAAATTAAACTTTGTAGGAAATTCTAAAATTTGTATTATTATTTATTGATAAGACATTTCAATTATTAATATTAATTTTCATTTTAAATCTCCTAATACGAAATCGTATAAAAATTAGCGCTTATAGGAAATCTTTTATGAACGTCAAATATTTTCGATAAAACTTCATTCAAAAATGTTGAATTATTTTCTGACGATACGAAATTTGGAAATAAATTTTTTTAATGATTTTGAAATATAATATAATGCTGAAATTTGAGGAAATAATAAGGAATATATCAAGGAATCGATGTCAGGTGCGTTTCAGTTTTTATTCTGAAAAAAAAAATTATTTTTGAAATTTTTTTTTTCAAAATAAACACTGAAACGCATTAGACATCGATGCCTTTATTATTTCCCAAAATTTCAGCACTATATCTGTATTTCTCTCTTAATAAACCCGCTGAATGTAAATAAAAAATCGGTTGGTAATTCGTGACGTCATTATGTATTAAATACCCTTAAGAATTTTCAACAGGAAACTTTATGACATTATAAAAAAAAGTATTGATAAAACACTGTTCGGATTTCAATTTATTAGTTATAGAATTTATCTTTTATTTTGTTGCAATATAAATTTTAGTTTTAATTTAAGGAACATTGAGGAGAAACTCAAACTAAATTAAAATTTGTTTGTTATAGATTTGTTAAAATAGTTTGTTACAAATGTGTTGTTGGAAAAATTTGTATTAAAGTTAGTTAAAGTAAGAAATCACTTACCGATATAATAAGCGACGAACTGGGAGTGTTTAAATAAAAAGCACAGTTGAGCTATTGGTTAAATTACCTCTTATATATATTTTCAACGAAGGAACAAAGATGTGTCGAGTACCTATTCACTTTGGAATTCTTAAAAGCAGATGATAAATTGCGATAAATCTTTCCTCTGCTGCGCAAGCGTCGAGAAGATCAAGAACATCTTGCTCGATACTTATAAAAGGGTATGTGATGCATAATGACGTCACGAATTACCAACCGATTTTTTATTTACATTCAGCGGGTTTATTAAGAGAGAAATACAAATATAATGCTGAAATTTTGGGGAATGATAAAGAATATATTTAGGCTTCGATGTCTGGTGCGTTTCAGTTTTTATTTCGAAAAAAAAAAATTTCAAAAATAATTTTTTTTCAAAATAAAAATTGAAACGGACCAGACATCCATTCCTTGATATATTCCTGATTATTTCCTCGAATTTCAGCATGATATTTGCATTTCTCTCTTTACAAACCCGCTGAATATAAATAAAAAATTGATTGGTAATTCGTGACATCATTATGTATCAAATACCTTTAAAATTTTACTCTCGTTTCAGCAAATTCCCAAATTTTAATTGGTCTTAATTTGAAACACTCTAAACTCAAAAGTATATAATTAGAAAATCTCGCATCAAATAAAATCCAAATTTCTCACAATAAAAAAATCTAATTGTTCAAGCAAAAGCAGAAATTTAAAAAGGCAAGTTTTGTACAAAACCTAAGCAGTCTATATTTTCAAAAACAAAACAAAAAACATTTCACATTGAAAATAATATTATAGAGATAGAACCTAAAGTAATAATAATACATCTCTTTCTCGCTTTTTGAATAAATTACTGGCATTAATAACATGCTTATGCGTTATCTATTGTTTTACATTCCACTTTTTCTCTAAACTTTAGAAGAGTTTCTTTCAACGCCCTTTCCGGAATTTCTTGAAGCCGACGAACCTTTTCTTCCTTTAATCACAACCGCGGAATTAGTATTCTCTTGTTGATTTAAATTTACACCTAACTGAGCAAGCAAATTCTGTGGTCCAATTCCCGAATGTACTTTGACTATTTGTCCGTCACTCAGTTGGCTAATTATTTGTCCCTCTGAGAGCAACTGACGTGCATCTTGCAGCGAAAGAGGAATCAGATTTCCTTCGTCATCAGTAATCTGTAATAATTATATTTTATTTTTACTAATACTTTTCTGTAGTCTTCACTCTCGACTAATAATTTAGTCGTTCTTCGATTTAAATAATAGTTGTTTTAAGATTGAGAATTAATAGTTTACCTGAACTTGCAAATCGGACTCGGCGATTTCATCGTCAAGTTTTTCCTCACTTTCCTGATTTTGAATTAAAGCTTCTTCTTCTTCTTCTTCTACAATTTCATCGTCTTGTATACGAATTGCGCGTAGAGTCTGGCCACCAACGGTCGCTAATTGTCCCTTAAGTTCCACCATTCCAGAATCCACTGTAAAAAATGTTATTGGAAATTACTTTCGTTTCATTTTTAAATTCCTAGTGCTTTCAAATTTAAATTAACAAAAAGGAATTTTATATTCTAAACCAATCGTACCAAAGTGTAACATCCTCGGCTGCTCGACAATATCCGGTTCTTGATAGGAAACGTAAAAAATCTGCGGAACTTCTTCACCGGACATGTTTCCAGATGTTATAACTTCAGTTATTCGACCACCCATCGAATGATCTACGTCTTGAGCATTTGGCAAAATCTCCCAAACTTCTCCGATCGCCGTTCCTTCTGGGACTTCGTCTACCACTTTATTATTCTCCTTATGCACCTGGAAAATTAATTTTTTAAAAATTACAAATTTTAAACTCTCTTGTATTTTCTCTACTTGATAAAATCAAGCTATTTTTTCATTAAGTACCTTTTTATGCTTCGTCAGATTCGAGCAATCTGCGAAAGCTTTTCCACATATTTCGCAGGAATATGGTTTCTCTCCTGAAAAAAATTAATTAGAATTTAATGAAATGCAAATGTAGAACACATTTTATTTTTAAAAATTATTATTTTAAACCACCAGTATGTAAGCGAAGATGTTTTTTCAAAGCCCACTGCTCCGTAAACGCTCGATTGCAATGTGCACATTGAAAAGGTTTTTCTCCCTTGTGTCTACGAACATGACACTTCCAGGTGTCTTTGTGCAAAAAGCTTTTTTCGCAGAATTCGCACTTCCAGGGTCTGTCGCCCGTGTGTCGTTTAACGTGCAATTTAAATTGAGAAGAAGTCGTAAATTTACGACCACAATAATCACAGCAATAGGGTTTCTCTCCAGTGTGAATTCGCATATGTTCCTGGAGATTTCCATTCTGGGAGAAACTTTTGTTGCAAACTTCACACTTGTAAGGTTTGTCTCCTGAATGCCACCTGAAAAATTTTAATGTTTAGATTTAAAGATTTGAATCTCTAAATTTTTAGGAATATAATAAAAATAAATTAAAATTAAAAAAATTAAACAAACCTGTGATGCAAAGTAAGACTAGTTTTGTGAGCGAATTGCTGGCCGCAAATATCGCAGAAATATTTCTTCTCCCCAGTGTGCGTTGACTGATGATTGATAAGATTCGCCTTGGTTTTGAAACTCGCATTGCAGGATTTACAAATATAGGGACGTTCTTCGGAATGCACAAGTTGATGCCTTTGCAAAAGTTGCTTATGCTTAAAACTCTTCCCACATTTGTTACAAACAAATCGCCTTCCATTGTTGTGTTCCGCTTCTCTGTGATACAAAATGGAACTCGGATGATTCAAAACCTTACCGCAAATATCGCACGGGAATCCCTTATCGGATTTGCCATTCTGAAATAAAGTTTCATTTATTAACACTACATTTATTAAACCTCTAAGACTATAATTTAATATAAGTACTTTTGCTGCCTGTCTGTCTGCACTGTGATCATTTTTCACGTGAATTTCCCGTTCTTCCTCGGAAGAAAAAGATTGAGGACACTGATCGCAAGTAAACTTCTCTGCACTTTCCTCAGGCGGATTCTCTCCCAGATTTTCCTCAAATAAATTTTTTTCAGGTGGATTTTCCGCAGATGAATTTTCCTCAAGTGGATTTGCGACATTTGGATTTTCAATATTTGGATTTTCAATAATTGGAGTTTCAACAATTGGCGGTTCTTCATCTGGAGTTTTTTCCGGATTCTCTTCAGCGTTTTCACTCTCTATTTTCTCTATAATGGGAGTAGTTTCTTCTAATTTTTCTTCCACGGGAGTTGAGAGAAGATCTGGAATCGCAAGAATTTCCGGTGGTTTGTTGACTTCGCCCTCTTTCAAAACTTCGACGATCTCCCGACCAATGTGAGAAGTTGTCCTTTGATGAAGGTGGAAATTATCTTCATTTGAAAACTGTTTCTCACATTGTAGGCATTTGTATTTTATATTCTTGTGAAGAGACCTGAAAAGAAAATGCCATAAGTATTAGAATTATTCTTACTTGAAACTAGTATTAACTGAAATTCCAGTTTAAGTTTGGTTTAAACTTACTTATGAGTCGTGTATTTGCTATGTTGGTGGAATCCTTTTCCGCAAACGTTGCAATAGTATTTGTTTTTCTTCCGTTTAGGTCTTCCACGTACTCGATTTCTGTTTATGACAACTAATTCGCCTAAATCTTTTCCTTCTTCAGTCTCTAAGTGTCCGATAATTTCGTTGCCGTCTGGCGTAGTCATGGTTTTAAATTCGTCAAACTCGTCGAAATAGTCATCTTGATGGTCAAAGTCTCCTTCATCGAAGACTCCCTCTTCTTTGAAAATTCGATCGAGCTCCTTTCCTTGCACGGCCTCTTTAAACCTAATTTTAATTTGATTATTGATCTTGACTTTGAATTTAAAATAACTTAATTTAATTGTTAAATTCTTCTTAAAAAATGGAGAATATTTTTCGAAAATGAAGATTTAAAAAATCACCTCTCTGGGATTTTTCTTTTCCTGCGACGTCTTCCGGTTCCATCATCGTCTTCTTCAATATCTTCTTCCTGTTTTTCCTCCTCGCCTTGACTCGTCTCTTCCGGAACTTCGTCTAAAACTTCCGTCTGAAATAAAATAAGAAAAACTGAATCAATTTCATTCAATTAATAAGTAATACTTTCGGCTAAGTAAATTTATTTAGAAGAAAATTAAAACCTTAAACTCCATTTTTGGAGGACGTCCTCTTTTTCGCCTCGGTTTCTCTAATCCTTCCATTTGAAGTCTTACTTCGTGATCAGAAGCGTACATCGAACCATCAGGCATGACTGAAAATATTTAAACTTCCTTTAGTAAAATAGTAATTAGTAAAAGAATTTAAACTCTTTGAACAAATCGTTATGAATTAGAAACTTACTGTTAAAATAAATCTGTTGATCGAGATCTTCATCTTCTTTACCCCCATCAGGATTTTCCATCCCCGAAGTCTCAACATTCTCAGCATTCTGAGTATTAGCAATATTTTCAGGATTTTCTATCATTTCTGTAGACTCGCTAATTTCCATAGGCTCAGTGATTAATTCTGAATCGTCTCGCCTTGAACGTTCCATTTCACGCTTGGCTTTTCGTTCTTGCTCGACTTGTTGTTTCCAGAGTTCTCGAATTTTTTTCTGACCGTCGACTACCAAGTCAAAAAACTGGATCGTGGACTCCAATTGAATATTGCAACCGGGACAAATTGTTTGTGGTAGTTTGCCATCATTTTGAATCTGTTTTCAAACAGTTAAATTTTTCGTTTATTTTTAAATTCTAAGGTTTTTATAAAATTCGATACTTTATAATTATGAGGTGTTTCCAAAATTTAGAATTCTTTCAATCTTGGAAAACTGCAACTGTGAAAGCTTTATCATAAAATTAATGTTAGTAAAAAGTATTTTAAAATAATACAATGTGTTGGAAGTTAGAAAAAAATGTTGAGTTGAAACCTAGGTCAGAAAATTTCTAATCCTTGTACAAATATTTAAAAAATTATGCCCAATAGTTTGAAAAATTCAAAGAAAATCAATTCCGGTACAAACTGGTCAAGAAAACTGCATGGAAAAGATCATTTTTCAAGTAAAGTTTCAATGCCGTAGCGCCCTTTAAAGTGAGGTTATGTAATCTTTTTTAAAAAAAAGGAAGATCATAGTCAATTTGGGGAACGAAAAACTTTTGCAGGACTTTAAATGTTCAATTGAACTGTCAAGTTGAGTTGTGAACAATAAAGTTGGTACAACGAAAATCAATGTAGCCCCTAATGATTGAAAATAGGAAGTCAAGTAGAAGTCTGATTTTTATGAAAACATGGTGGCTGTTCTTACCTTGAGTGGCAAATAGCGATTTACCATTGTGCATATGTCAGGTTTCTCGACATCTTCGGAGAAAAGAGATTCTCCGTTTTCACTGTCCGCGGCACATAATCGACAAATTGTGGAATTATATAAATAACCGTGCTCCTCCATCGCGTCGATCAATGACAAACCATGACAAACTGTATGCAAGTTTTTTAGGTTAGGCGATGAACAACAAGACCGCGAAAAATATCGATTACAATCGAATGCAAGAATCGATTCAAATTGATAGCTTAAAAATTGCCGGGAACCAACAAATTAATTTACAGACGTTCCGACTGTAATTACATACATATTTAAATATTAATTATAATTTGTTTAAGTTGTATATAGTAAATTTACTGCCTAATAAGAAACTCAGTTTTTATTTTAATAAAGGAATAAGTGTAACTTTTGTTAAATAATTTGTACAAAAATTGGCGATTCCATAGGAAAAAATTCTAGCAGACGATCATATTTTATCGACTTTTATGTCAATGCGGACGTCGTGTTATTTGTTATGGAAAAGTGCTCTGTGTTACTTAAAAATAAACGTGATAACACAATGCAGTCGTTCAATGGCAACAGTGAAACAAACTCCAAGCGAATATTGTTTGTACCTGGTCAGGTAATTACATTTTAATGATATTCTTTTGTTTTTGTTCCGTAATCGAAAAAGTGAGGTTAGGTTCTTGTACAAAATTATTAAGTTGATTTCACCACAGTTATTTTTGCCATTCTCTTTAGAAATTTCACCACTAATGCTTACTTTTAATAGAATTTAAAACTTGCTCGACAAATTTATTTATTTACAGATATATTCAAAGAAATTGGGTTATGTTTCTAATCGTAACAAAACATGTTTTGTTATATGTTAATTAAACTACTTTTAAACTTGTATCAATTATTAATTATTGAATTTTGTTTTGAGAATAAAAAATTTTTTTTAAAACAAATACCGTATTTTAAGAGAACAAAATGATTAAAATGGATCGCTAAAATTCTGGTATTTTGATTTTTTGAAAATAATTATTTCTTCCAATCAAGAATGTCACTAATTTATAATAACAATTTTAGAAACGAATTACTTTTTCCTATATCTTATGATATTAAATTATATTATTACTTATATTATATTCTTGAATTATTTTAACTAACTGAAGACTTTTATTTTTAGAAAACATGACTACGAGAGTTTTTTATGCACTCTACTTCTTCCTCGGGAAATAAGATCCGTAGCTTTTGCGATTCGAGCTTTTAACGTAGAAGTAGCTACGGTTGAAGATCAAGTCCGAGACAAAAGAAATGGACTGTTGAGACTTAAATTTTGGGAAGATGCCATCAGTAATGTTTATGATGATTCTCCTCCAAAAACTCCCACAGCTTTGGAGTTACATAGGGTGAGACAATCTTAAATATTTTTTCTAATCTCAACCTGATTTTTACTCTAGACAATTTGTTTGATTCATGACATTAATTTTTGATTTTATGACAGACTTTAAAACATCACAAGCTCTCAAAACAATACTTTAAACGCCTTATAGAGGCACGATATTCAAAACTAGAAACCCCAACCTTCGCTAATGTGCCAGCAATCGAAAAATACGCAGAAAATGCTTTTTCATCTATTTATTATTTATTGTTAGAAGCACAAAATACGAAGGATTTAAATACTGATCATTTTGCTAGTCATTTAGGCAAAGCCTGTGGAATCGTCACCTTAATTCGTGCAATTCCTCATTATGCGCAAAGAGATTTTATTACTTTGCCTCAGGATTTAATAGCGAAACATAAGGTTTCGCTTAAATCAATTATCAAAGGAGAGTCTAGTAAGGAATTTAAAGAAGCTTTATTTGAAGTTTCATCTTGCGCGAATTCGCACTTACAAAAAGTGAGTCCAATATTAATTTTACTTTCGGTACAAATTGTATCATTTATCTTTTTTAATTTTATTATTAACCTAATTTTGTTACAGGCTCGATCATTAAAAGACAAAGTGCAGAAGACTAACAACGTGATCTTTTTACCTTACGTAATAGCTGAAATTTATTTAGAAAAGTTGAGGAGGGTAGATTTTAATGTTTTCGATCCTAAATTGCAGATGAAGGAAAACTTACTTCCGGCGAAATTGTACTGGCGGAAAATGTTGAATAAATTATGTTGATTCGAAGCGTGGTGATTTTATGCCCTTCCTAGAAAATTGGTGTGAGTAGATAAAGTAATTTTTTTAATGAAAATTTATTTCAAATCATCGGAATTAGATTTTTTAGGTGAAAAATGAAAAACGACATTGACATTTTTAATGATTTTATTCGTATAATTTAGTTATGGTAATTAACCCTAATTATTTACACTTGACCAAATTCGGGGGTAGGTTTTGCAATGCGACTAATTACACGCACTACCGTTTACGGGTGCAGAGGCGTGGAAAAACGTGTAATCTCCAAACGAACCTTTAAAATATTCTCTGAATAAAGAAATCCTAATTCGCTTAATCGAAGATACAAAAAAATCAACAATATAGAATAGGCTGATGCTTTTAACAATGATATCACTCTCACAACTCTTTGGTCTCTAAAGAAAAGTTTCGGGAAGCCTCGAGTCGATGTATAAAAAATCTAAATGCACCATTCGCTAAATTACCATTACGCTTAAAACAAAGAGCCAATCATGCCCCGGTCGATATTTTCTTCATTCCACGAATGAAAGTAAATGTCGAGCGTTCGCAAGGGAAAAATCTGAGCTACGATTTTCTTTTTTTTTAAATTAATTAATCCTCACTTACATCGGTACCTCCGTTACGAATATAGTCTATCTATAGTGCATTCATAGTAACTGTACAATGTAAAATATAATTCCATCTAGCTATAGCGACTCCGGATACGACTGAGCCCGTTTTTTTAAATCTTATTCTCGTACTTTTTGTCTTCGTTTTTTTTACCGTGTTCTCGTGTTTTTTCCCTGCTGCTAAATAGTCGAGAATGTCCTCTGGATACATTTATTTCAGTAATTGGTTAAGTTTATAGAGTAACATTTTTCTTCGTAGATAGTTAAATAGTATAAACATTAGTCTCAGTACATCGAAGGATATGCAGATAGAGGTGGGGCAGTCAGGATGCTCAAGTAAAAAAATTATTTCAATATCTAGAAATTAATTAGAAGTTACATATATAATTAGAAATCACTGTTTGGAGTCTAAAATTTAGAGAAAATTACAAATCGAGTTTATTTACAAGTCGAAATTCTCCAGGAATTCTCTCTAAATTCGACTTTTTTAATTTTAGTACAATTTTTTCACTGAGCAGTCTCAACTGTAGTAACTTAGTTAATTGTCCACATTGATTTATACATCCTACCCGTCTTATTTTATTTTCGGATACGCTTGTGTCGTTCTTTCTCAAGAAAAAATCTCGGTACAGTCGCTTGAGTCCTTTAGTCAAATCATCGGGCGATAGAATTAATTATTGAACACTCGAGAAATTGTGCAGTAAGAACAGGAATCGGTGCTTCGATTAATTGGACGAAACTGGATAGCAAAAATTTTTTAATGCTCCACTCGCTCGGACCCAAATTGGAAATAGTGGACGAAGCTCTCAGGAATTGGACCAGAGTTCTAAAATTTTTGAGAATTTTTGAGAATTTTTGAGAATTTTTAAGCGAGTAGCAGAGAATATTATCGTAATTTATTAATTTAATTTGAATGTAAAAATGATAAACTGTATTTACTTGTAAATAAAAACTGAACAATAACATATTTTCAGCTTCTATTTTAATGTTTAACAGTTTTGAAAATGATTAAACTCAAAAAGGTTTAATCTTGAGCATTTGCTTAAAAATTTTCAATGTCCCTAAATTTTTATTGTTGAAATTCCAACTGCTTTTAATTTTCAGAGGAATATTTTGAAAACTATTTTAAATTTTCGATATTATTCTCATTTTGTTTTTTTACCAAAGAAAAATTAGATATTTAGAACTCTAGTAAAGACTTTCGAATGCGCAATCGGCTCGTATTAATTCTAATATTCTGATCCAGGAAGAAACTAGCTGCACGGGGAAAAAATTACCCCAAAAATGAAGTGTAAGTAGAGAGAAAGACGAGTTTACAGAAATCTGATATGAGAACGCATCTCGAAATCTTTTTCCCGTGCATTTTTGAAATTTGAAAACGGCGAGTGTTGAGTCTCCCTGGAAGAAAGCGTGTCGATAAAAAATTCCAAAAGCGGACTTTTTTTCTTAACTATGAAATACAATCACACGCAAACTTTCGATTATTAGCACAGTCACTGTACATAGTGCTAAAGTTTTTTTACTCGATTTTTTCTCCCTTTCATTCAATGAACTTGATGAGTTTTGTGTTTCAAAGCCGAGAAAGCAACTCGCAAAATTCAAACCAAAAAATTGAATTTAATATTCAATTCTGAAGTATTGTTCAATGATTTAATAATTTTAATATTGCTAGGTTGAGTAAAAGATATGTATTTTTCAGATTGATTCAAAAAATTTGAAATCGTTTCGGTCTTCCTGATATTTTCAGATTGGGGTAAAGAGGTTTTTTTTCTTTTAAATTAGAGACAACCAACGGATGTCTTTTTTTTCAGTCGTGGATACAGATATGAAGTGCGTTTGAGCACGCTTTAATTTTTATTAAAAAAGAGGAAATTTCATCGGTGGAAATGGTTCTTTGGATAAATATTTATACCTTTTTTGTTAATTATTATCTACGGCTTTGTATGAAACGCGTGCAACGGCATTCGTGCGCTGAAGTGTCTCGCGTCGATATACATAACACTCTATACATACTTTTATTAACAGTTCTTAATTCGTATTGGCAATACTGCATTCGCACCCTGTGTATGTATAATCATCTTGCATGCTACGTTACTTATTTCATAAGTTCCGGGTGCCTCTCTTTTCTTACTTATGATCGAAAAAGTAACTTGGATATTTATAAGAGATATTTATACCGAGAATATTTCTTATTCTCAATTTGCTCTTCGCACTGCGTACGCGGACTTTAATAAAATCTATAACTCGATAAACAATTTACACATTTAACACAATTTATAAATAGTATTCATATTTTTCTATACAACAATAATTGAGTAATCTACATTGAATTGCTCGACACACTCGATTTCCTTAACAAACAAACAAAATTGGAGAAAAAGTCAGGATCCTTTTTTATAAAATTTGTTTTTGTTTTCAATTTTGGGCTTCTTTAATTCTTAGATCTTCAGAATTTTGTTTGGATCTACAAAAAAGATGGGAGAAACATCTTCTTCTGGCAAATCTGAGATTATGACACTATGAGTAAGAAAAATCCAGTTTTGATCCTTGAAATTTATTTTATTAAACATTATTTATAAGAAAAAATGGTCTTTTGTTGGCAAGGGCTAAGATATTTGTTTGCTTTTATGATTGAAAATAGTTTCCATTATTTTGTACTATTGTTTCTATGTTATTGTTGGCCAAGCTTTCTTTTTTAGGAAAAAGAAAAACATTAGAAATAAATTTATATTAAAATTCTTAGTACTGCAAAATTTTCCTAATAATACTAAAATTACAATTTTTTCCTTGAGTAATGGAAATTTTTAATCAACAACATTGTTTCTGTTTATAATAGGAATTATTGGTGTTATCAAATTCAAACAATTGAAATTGGAATAGTAATTTTAAAAATCGCTACAGTTTAAAGTGTTTAAATTTTCGAGCATGCGATTACTGTGCAATAATATTTAGAATATCTCCAAATTGTAGCTTTGATATCTAAACATTTTAATTTGAGTCCTTCACTATTTCAAAAATTAAAAATCAAATTTTTCACTCCCAGTAAAAAATATCTTAAATTTTTATGTACAAAATAAATTCCAAGGACCTTCTTCAACCCAATTAATTCGAGTGTGTCAAAGTCGCGTTTAATTGTAGAAAAACGAAAGGCCCTACTTTATTTTCTTTAGGAGCAAACGTTTTCTTATCCTCATACGCTTCCGAATTACCTTCGCCACGCGTTTTCATTCTCAGTATTTTATTTCTATTTATTTTTTCTTCTCCCTTTATCAGTATTTTTGCAACAGTCAGTCTTGGCTCGCTTTCTCTTGTTTCTCCAGTGAAGTCGAGAAATTCGACGTTCGATTGCGCTTGTAGATTTAAATTTACACATACCACTCTTTAATGTCTTTAACTTCTCGTTTTTTGCCGTTTCTGTTGACATTGGCGCCATTTTTTAAGGCACCATTGTACGGCTGATTTGCAGCTGCAGCACCCAAGAGTGCAGCGTTGGGATCTTGACAGAAGGTCTTTCCCTCGTCGACCTTGTAATTGGCCTCAGGTCGATTTTTGAACTTGAGAATTATCAGGATTATGAGGACGATGGCTATCAAAGCCCCGGCTATGATTCCGATAATTAGAGCGGCGTTTTCTGCTGTCTCGGATGTTATCCTCTTGTTGTTGTTGTTTGTTACTTTTGGACGTAACGTGAATGGTTTGAATTCTGTGTCGCCTACTCCCGGCGGAATTGGAGTATGACGTTCCGTCATTTCCGTCGTCGTAGAGGTCGTCGTCACGGTTGATGTCCGCTGACGTTGTGTCGTCACAGTGCTACAAAACAAAAAGACGAATTTAAATTTTTGAAAATTGAGGTTTCATCTTACAAAAGTAGTTTTAGATTTAGTTATAACTTCGAAAGTTCGTGGGGTTTCAAATTCCCACTATCGATTAATACGTATGTTTAATGCGGATCAAAAAGAAGGAAAAATAAAAATAGACATCCCTCTGAAATCTATTTCCAATTCCAACCCCCAATAATTTTCACTGGAAGTAGATCACAGATGATGTCCACCATTTTCTAAATTACCCTCTATTCAGAAGGAAATATTCTCCAAACAAAAAATTAACTCAACTTACTAATAAGTTATTTGAAATTATGAAATTAAACTCCACTTTCTTTATGGACAAAAGTACAATTTTATCCCGGAGAAAGGACACTGATAACATCAGAAATCTCAAGCACTTAGTGAAAAATCAATTCGCTAGATATAAATCCTGCCATATCCCTTGCGCATATGAACACAGGGTTTCATTATTGTTTGTGGATGACAATGTGACTTGCTCACCTGGTTTGGGTCGTCTCAGTGCCGGCAGTGGAAACATTGTACTGGGCAGAAACAACTGTCACAACACCTCGTGGTGATGTCGATCCTGTCGATGTGGTCTGTGTGCTAATGTGGCTTGTTGGAACCTCTCTCTGTGTCGTAAACGTCACTGAGCTCGAATCTATGACAAGAGATCAGTGCGCGTGTTAAATTACTCAGTAATTGCAAAGGAGGGTGACCCGGCTGGTAAAATACGCGTGCGTAACCAGGACCGTATCAACCCCAACCCCTAACCACCTTTAGAGGGGGAAAAAAGTATTCTAAATTGGAAAAAAAATCGAAAAAATTAGGGGAGAAAATTAGATTTTTTATTTTCCAGATTTGAAAAATTCAAGTTTAATAAGGACTAAATAAAATTATTCGGGGTGGTTTAAAGTTAGGAAGCTTCTAGTTTTCTCATTTTCCTCAAAAAAGTTTTTAAAAATATTTTGGGATACCTCGAAACTAAAAGTTGCAATTTTGTCTCGTAGTTTGGGACGTTTTCAAATTTTTGAGCGTTTCTAGATTAGGATTATCACTAATTTCAGATTGGGCTTGAATTTGAGTCAGAATTATTGAAAGTTATTTTTGAGATGTTTCTCTTAGAAAATAAAATCTGGAAATCATGAAAAAATCGGAGCATTTTTTTCAGGAAAAATCAGGGATTTATCCAGAAAATTTATGAAAATCACGGAATTTCTGGAGGAGGGATTTTAAATAAAAAATGAATTATTAAAATCTAAATTTTGGAGCAACAGGTATTGTGAAGTTAGAATGTTCCAAATTTTGGAGCACTCCAAATTTCAGATGCTCTCTAATTTTGGAGCTCCAAATTTAATATCGACTCTGATTTCGAAACAACTGAAATTAAGGAAATTAATTCTTCTGGGAAAAATTTTATTCTGTTGAAATGTGAACAGAAAAAAAATGAATTTGAAATGAACCTGGGGATTTAAAACTTAAAAGGTCATCAACCCTGGGATTCGCACTAGACTATAGTCTAGTGAATAGGTTCAATATCGACAAAACTAGAGCCCTAGAGTTACCTAGAGTCTAGAGTGTCACGAGAAATCGTAAAAGCTTCTCCAGGAAATGGAGCGCACCAGTGGCCAAATAGCCAACCATCGGTTCACAAGATGAAGAAACATAGAGTAAATTAGATACCTCACGACCTCCCAGGAAATATTTCCCTAACAAGGTCGATACCTTCCCTCTGGGTATCGATTACTACACACGAGCTTTCAAATATTCACACTTGACTGGAGTCGACCCCTATTTTTGTTTCGTTATTCTTAGAACCTTTATTGGAAGAAAACTCTGATACTTCAAACAAAATATCTGATACTCCAAAAAAAAACTCAAGTTCTAGAACTCTAAAAACAATTCTATAAAAAGTGAAGCAGGATTCAGAAATTAATTTTAAGAGGATCAAAATTTTTAAATTCCAATTTAGGAACTCTTTAATAATTTTGAAGCTTTCTGTGCGTTTTCTGTTTTCCAAAGTTTTTTTGGCAGTTCAGCTGAGGAAATGGGAGAAGACTTTTGAGTTTTAGAATCCAGTATAAATTGGTATTTATATAAATAAGTATTAAAATTCGATTTTTAGGGGATTTGCTTTAAGTTTATTTCGGTGGAGAATAGAAACATGGAAGGGAATCGATAGACGGATATTTTTTTTGAGACCCACCAGTGGCAGAGGTGACGAAAATTTCTTCGGTTGTTCCAGGGTCTCCAGAACCCTCTTCGCAATCCTCTTCGTCGTCGCAGGAAGGTCGAACTTGAATATTATCCTTATTGATGAATTTTGGTTTAAAAGTCGCCGGTGACCTAGTTGGGGCGACGTAGACTGGCGTTATGAGATCGTCTGCAATAGTTGAAAACTTAATTATTTATTATTATTATTTATAAGCATTTGGAACTCGAAAGTTCATTGCCTCATCTACCCGAGACCGCCACGCGTCTCTATCCTGTGCATCATCCATCC
>JBAGKK010000250.1:200602-223707 GCA_037177015.1 Euceroptres primus
TAAAGTACCGGTATTTTATTTTTGTCTTGTATCAACCCTAGGCTATCTAGGTGAGGGAAAGCTTCTGGCGGGATTTTCGACTGCTCTGACCACTAAGCTACAGAGGCGCTACAGAGGACTCGAGAGTCTCTTTCACAGACTGCACTATTTGAGCAAATGTATTTTTGATTACATTATCTAAACTCTCATTTTTAGTCGTATGCCAATTTTTTACGGAAGATTTCTATCCACGAACGTAAATCAGATCACCGTGCTGACGTGACAAATCAAGTTCAGAATTATTTAAGCTTGGATGAATGAATATATTGAGAAGAACCTTTTCTGTGAAAAAAATCCTCTTGCACTCTACTGGGAAAGACCTGGGTTCGATTCCCAGAGGAGTGCAAGAGGATTTTTCTCACAGAAAAAGTTTTTCTCAATATATATTCATTCATCCAAACTTAAATAATTCTGAACTTGATTTGTCACGTCAGCACGGTGATCTTCTGATTTACGTTCGTGGATAAAAATCTTCTGTAAAAAGTTGACATACGACTAAAAATGAGAGTTTAGATAATGTAATTAAAATATTTATATTACATAGATTTAAAACTTATGCTCTCTTTCAACTTATAGTGGTATTTCATTATATAAAATAGCCTAATGTTACTTTTAAAAACATATAAAATTTTTCGCCCTAAAAGCTTTAATCACGAGGGCTTAGTTAAAAAATCTCCATTTGTACTTCTTCAATAATATAAACTATTTTAATGTTAAATTAAAAAGAAATTCATGTTTGCATGTTCAGAATATTAAATAAAAAATATTTTTAGACTTTTAAAATCCATCGCATTAACAGTTATCCATTGGAAACTATTATTTAATGACCGGAAAAATTTTCGATGACCGGGAACTTTTTTCGTCGGTGAAAACGGCCACCCTGTCTATATATAGATGGTTTAAATCTTTTCTTTATAGCATATGTTTATATTTAATAAATTCATCATTTACTCTAGTTCAATCTGTTTTTCATGTTATTAATTTATTTCTCAGTTTAAAAAGTGGTGTTTGAAGCTAAATAAATCTAAATTTCAGAACGATGCGGAGGCAGCACGAGAGGCATATTCCAAGTTCCTGGAGCGATATCCATATTGCTATGGTTACTGGCGGAAGTACGCCGACTATGAGAAGAAGAAAGGCGACCCCGAGAACGTGCAAAAGGTGAGTGCATCACATTTTCTCAGTGCGACTAGGCTATACAAGTTTGTTCTTTTTTTTTAAAATACCGTACATGATATATTACTTTTGATTAACGCAAATAATCTAATTAAATGAAACTAGCTCGTGGTAGGAAGAGGCGTGGGCAGTGTGCACGCACATAAATATGGTTTTCCCTTCCAACAGCCTAGCACGTCTTGCGGCACCTATACGGCTCTCCTCGTTTACCGATTAGCTACTTATTTAACTATTATTCTACTAGAACCGTTGCGACAATGCTATTACGTATTTTTATTATCTCTATTTTATTATCACTATCGATATCAGTACTTTAAACAATATCGCTATAATTTAATCGATACTATAAAATAATACCTAAGTCAGTATTGATGCCTGTCGTTGTCTCCAGTTTGCGAAAACTACCGTCGTCACAACTATTGTTGTGTTGTAGTCTGTGTGTGGTGTGTTTTGATATAAAATTAATTACTGTAAGTCTATGTAAAAAACCAAACAAAGTAGCTTACTTTTAATCGAGTGAAACGTATTGTAAACTTAAGCTGTAAGATTATGAAATGTCACTCTTGTACTTTGTTTTTTTTTCCTAATTCGAGTAAGACAAAATTTGTTTGTCGAGTTTGATTTGTGGGGGTTCTGAGAAAACAAAAAGTCTTAGGACGTACATGGGCCACGGAAAGAGAGGGAAAGGGAGCAAGAAAATTGTTTGGCGGAAGAGAGACAGAGGCGCCTTGATCGGAACACTCCCTGACTTTAAAGGTGAATCCACAATGCTCTGCAATCTCTGTGTTAATTACAAGTACTTATTTCTTTACAGTACGCGCACGATAACGTGAGTATTTCGAATTAATGAACCGATATGCTTAACGAAAGCTAAGAGAAAAAAAAACAAAACAAAACTAAATAATATGAGAATCTAGGTTTATGAATCCTTACCCAACCACTACCGGCACCAGAAAACTTTGGTATTCTTTTTAAAAGGGATTGAATTTAATACCACAGGTCTTCGATGCCGGCCTTAAAGCAATTTCGCTGAGTGTTGACCTCTGGCTTCATTACATCAACCACTGTAAGGCCGTTTATGAGAAGGATGAGAAGAAGATGAGAGAGCAGTACGAAAGAGCAATTGCTGCCTGCGGCCTCGAGTTCAGGTAAATTTATTTATATACTTTATAAATTTTTACATCGCCTTTTAATCTTCTTTTCCCATTTGGATTGATCACGAATTTAGCCCCTTTTCAAGTTTGTTTGTCCTTTCCCTAATTTTCGCTTTCGTTTCAAAATAAACAATGATTGTTTTTTTTTTTCTAGGTCCGATCGATTGTGGGAAAGCTACATAAAATGGGAAACAGAGGGAAAACGGCTAAACAAAGTTACAGCGATTTACGACCGTCTTCTCACAACTCCGACTCTTGGTTACATTTCCCACTTCGAGGCATTTCAGGAATTTGTCTCGTCCAACGCTCCGAGTCAGATTCTCAGCGTTGACGATTTTCTAGCGCTTCGCTCCGAGGTCAAGACTCTTCTTAAATCAGAAGATGTTACTACTGCATCCTCAGCAGATGCGCCTCCTGGGGAAGAACCTCCACCACATGAAGTGCCACCTTCCGATGAGGAAACGAGAGCCATCAGGGAGAAAATTATCAGCAGCAGGCGCAAAATGCACAAAGCTAATGTCAACGCTGTTGCTGCCAGGTGGAGTTTCGAAGAAGGCGTAAGTTTTCCATTTTTCTTATTGTGTCTCATCAATATAATTTTTGTTTCATTTAAAAAAAAATATATATTTAAACATACTTCTGGTTCTTTGAAAAAAATTTGGGTTCTTAAAAAATTTTCTTTGTAAGCGAGGAAAATTGATTAATGTGAGACTTGCTTCTGTTTCAGATAAAAAGGCCTTATTTCCATGTTAAACCTTTGGAACGTTGCCAGTTGAAAAACTGGAAAGAGTATCTGGATTTCGAAATCAACGAGAAGGATTCAAGCAGGATTGTTATCCTTTTCGAAAGATGTCTTATTGCATGCGCACTTTATGATGAATTCTGGATGAGGGTAAGAGATATTTTTATTTGCTTTCAAGGTTTCTGAAGTTGCTTTTTCAATTTGGAAAACTTTTGAATGTAAAGAATTAAAATTTCAAAAAATAATTTGAAATTAAATGTAAAATTTCGATTTATGATGCTTTCAATTTTTGAGCGTCTACAACTTTAATTGAGCGGTTGAAAGTAAAAACAGAATAAAAAAACGAAGTAAAAATGAAACATAAATTTTTCGGAGTAAAAAGGGAACAAGCAAATCTTCTGAGTAAAAACGGAACAAAATTTCTTCAGAGTAAAAATGCAAGAAACTAATTATCCGAGTAAAAACGGAACATAACGAGCGCACGGCTGGTGGGAGGGGATATTTCTCCTCCCACCAGCCGTGCGCTCTAAGTTTACTGATATTTTTAATTGATCCTGCGGTCCATTAAACGCTTTTTTGTCACAAGGAAACTCTGAGCAAACATCCCACGCAAAGAAAAAGGGAAAATTTTAATTATCGGGAAAGCCCTGATTTATTTCGTGCGCCAGTTTTTCCAAAATGTAGAAATTGGCACTTTTATAACAGTTTTTGCTTTTTTCTAAGTTAACTGATATTTTTAGCTGATCCTGCGGTCCGGTAAACGTTTTTTAGTAACAAGGAGGCTCTTATCAAACATCCGGAGCAAAGAAGGGTGGAAGTTTTTAATTATCGGGAAAGCCCTGATTTATTTCTTGGGACACTTTCTCCAAAAAGTGGAATTTTGGAATTTTGCAACCGTTGTTTCTTTTTTCTAAGTTAACTGGTATTTTAAATTGATCCTGCGGTCCAGTAAACGCTTTTTTGTAACAACGAGACTCTAAACAAACATACCCCGCAAAGAAAAAGGAAAATTTTAATTATCGAGAGCGCCCTGATTTATTTCGTGCGCCAGTTTTTCCAAAATGTAGAAATTGGCATTTTTCCAACAGCTTTTGCTTTTTTCTAAGTTAATTGATATTTTTAACTAATCCTGCGGTCCAGTAAACGCTTTTTTGTAACAAGGAGACTCGAAGCAAAAATCCCCTGCAAAGAAAAAGGGAAAATTTTAATTATGGAAAAATTCCTGATATATTTCGTGCGCCAGTTTTTCCAGTGGCATTTTTGCAATCATTGTTGCTTTTTTTTAAGTTAACTGGTATTTTTATTTGAAACCGCTGTCCGGTAAACGTTTTTTAAACTAAGAGACTCTTTTCAAACATCCGGAGAAGATAAAAGTAGAAATTTCTAATTTTCGGGAAAGCCCTAATTTATTTCGTGTGCCACTTTTTCTAAAAAGTGGAAATTCGGCATTTTTGCAACCGTTTTTGCTTTTTTCAAAGTTTACTGATTATCGAGAGCGCCCTGATTTATTTCGTGCGCCAGTTTTTCCAAAATGTAGAAATTGGTATTTTTACAACAGTTTTTGCTTTTTTCTAACTTAACTGATATTTTTAGCTGATTCTGCGGTCCGGTAAACATTTTTTTTTTTCAAAAGGAGACTTATCAAACATTTGAAGCAAAGAAAGGTGTAAATTTTTAATTATCGGGAGCGTCCTGATTTATTTCGTGGACCACTTTTTCCAGAAAGTGGAAATTTGACATTTTTGCAACCGTTGTTGCTTTTTTTCGAAGTTTACTGATATTTTTAATTGATCATGTGATCCAGTAAATGTTTCTTTTTTTTTTTTTGTAACAACGAGACTGAGCAAACATCCACAGCAATGAAAAAAAGTAATTTTTAATTATTGGGAAAGCCCTGATTTATTTCGTCGGCCAGTTTTTCCAAAAAGTTTAAATTTGACATTTTTGCAACTGTTGCTTTTTTCTAAGTTAACTGATATTTTTAACTGATCGTGCGCACGGCTGGTGCGCTCGACCATTAGCCGTGCGCTCGTTTATTCCGTTCTTTCTCGGAGATTTAATTTGTTGCATTTTTACCCTGAAGAAGTTTTTTTTCGTTTTTACTCGAAAGATTTGTTTGTTCCCTTTTTACTCCGACAAATTTATGTTCCATTTTTACTTACAAACTTTTTTGGTCCCATTTTTACTTTCAACCGCTCAATTGTATTTAAATTTGAATTTTTTAAATTTCGAGTCGTTTCGTAATTTTTGAACACTTTTAAATTACGATTAATTTTCCACTTGATTTGGTTATCGAGATAACAGTCGTGGTTGTTTCACCATTTTCATGCGCAGAGCATTTTTCAAACTCATATTATTCTATGCAATCTAAACCAAAAACTAACTTTATGTTTAGTTGTTTAGAAAGGTATTTTGATAAGTTTATGACAGTAATAATCATTTTTTAGAAAATTATTATTTTAGTTCCTATTTCTCAATTAGAAAATGTCATTTCAATGGTTCTCTCACTAGCCATCACTAAATTAAACCAAATTAATTTTAAAATGTAGTTTTTTTATTGTACTTTTTTCCCCTCGAAGGAAAAAATGGAAAAATCCATCAGTATTGAAATATTAAATAAAATAATTATTTTATTTAAAAAGTAATTGAACAGAACTGTGAACATCGTCAGTTTCTATCTAACGTCACTGCGCGTCAAGTGTTTTCAACTTGATTCAAAATAGATAGTCTCTGCCGCTAGAGTAGAAAATATATTTTTTCGAAATATTTTCGCCTACTTTCTTTCACACTACTAGATTTTAAATTAACTCTACAATATACTAATCTATTCATTATAATAACAGTACAGATATTTTCTTACTTTTAAAAAATTGTCGCTCTTTCCAATATGAAATAAAATTTTGAATAAAATAATTAATAATTAATATTAACGTGTATGTTTCATTCCATTAGTCTTCAGTTAAAAATATATGAATAAAATAGTAAAACAATTATCCCAAAACTCGTTGAGACTTATTAGTCTCAACTCTGTATTAAAAGTTTCTGATTTAGCTATTAATATTATAGGTTTAACTTTTGTTAAAAAGAAAATATATTATGTTGATCGCAATAATACGAATTAGATCTAAAGTTAAATGTACCATAGTTTGAAGTTTTGTTACCCATATTTCGTACCCTTTTTTAATATTAAAAATAACATTGAAATCAAAATACAATGGTATTACATGAAAATACTATTCTTAAATGATTCTATAATTTTTGTCTGATTAAATTATTTGAAATATTAAGTTAAATTAAAAGCATTTTGTAATATGGTGCTTGCGTCATTTTCGCACATCTCATCATTTAAAAACGATTTTTATGAACGCAACGAAATATTAGCTCATGTAAATGGTGAAATTTAATTCTAGGAACATCCAGAAACATTATAGCTCATTATCAATTTTTTTTTAATTGGCCACAACGATTTGACGATCTATTTTGGAATGACCCACCTTATAAATTAATTTGAAAAATCCTGTTTGTCTTTTTCCAGTTTGTTCGCTACTTGGAAAGCTTGAAAACCGACAACTCAGAGAAAATCCGAGATGTTTACACAAGAGCCTGCACAGTTCATCATCCAAAAAAACCGAATCTTCACCTCCAATGGGCGACTTTCGAAGAGAGTCAAGGAAATTTCGAAAAAGCTGCGGAAATTTTGGAAAACATCGACAGCGTTCTTCCAAACATGTTACAGATTGCCTACCGAAGGATAAATTTAGAAAGAAGGAGGAGCGATCTTGACAAAGCATGTACTCTTTATGAAAGTTACATCGCTAATAGTAAAAACAGGACCATCGCAAATAATATCGCTGTAAAATACGCGAGATTTTTGTGCAAAGTTAAAAACGACACGGATAAGGCTGTTAAAACTTTACTTAAGGTGAGAGTTATTTATACTTACAAGTACATTAATCTACTCCAATTTTCTGGATTCATTATTATAAGAATTTGAGTTTATTAGACTTTTTCAGCTTTTTTAAAATGAATATGTCACTGAATTTTTTGAAATTGTTTTTCAGGCTGCAGATAAAGACAAAGACAATCCAAGGTTGTATCTTCAGTTGATAGATTTAGGACTTCAGAGGAATCCGGTTGATACCCAGGAAATTGTCGGATACATGGACATGTTTATTGATAGGGAACATGCGGATTTAGAGCAACGGGTTCTTTTTGCTCAGCGCAAAGTTGAATTCCTCGAAGATTTCAGTCCCGACATTCAAAAGGTCCTGAAGGCGCACGAACAATTCCAGAAGTGTATAAAACAGGCGAAGGAGAGGAAGAAGACCAAGAATGAAGACAGCAAAACGTGAGTTTTCAGTCATCAGAATATTTCCAAGTCTCAGGAAAATATTTCGATCCTTTTTAAACAAGATATTTTAACAAGACATAAACAAGATACAATTTAAACAAGATATAATTTAAACAAGATAACTAAAGAATTAAGAACTAAAGAAATAAGATTCATTTTTGAAATCTAAAATTTGGATTACTTTCCAATTCAAAAGCCATTAAATTAGGAAAGATTTAAAGTTCAGATTACTTTCAAATTTTGATTACTTCTGAAATGAAGAGTTTTTTTTTCAAATACTGGTTGAATTTTAATTGAAGATTTTGAAAGTTGGAAAATAAGAACAATTCTTGAAGTTAAAAAAACTAGAGATGGGACGAACAGTAGAATAACCACTGCCTCCTGTCATTCGGCCTCCTGTGACCTGCGAATCCGGCAGAGTAGTATGTACCGTTCAGCCGGATCTTCACTGCACCTACTGTAAATTCGGTGGGTATTTTTGCCCACCAAATCTGCAGGAGAGCCGCACCCTGATCTGTCGGATTTTTTTCTGAAAAAATTAAAAGAGGATTTTCTCAAAAACCCTACCTTGTTTTTTGTCCAAATTTTTTTGCTAAATTTGGTATTCGTGTGATGGAGAACATAGATAAGTTTCATGCGGGCTAAACTACTTTTGTAATCGAGAATTTTTTTTAAAGAAACGAATTTTCGAATTTTTCTTACAACTGACAGCACGTACGAAAAAATATCAACAAAAAAGTTTGATGCTTTAAAAAAGTTCTACGCAAAAGACCTCTTAATATTTTATGATATCTTGCATCGTTTGTGAGAAAGTATCGAAAATGTGACTGTAAAAGAAAGAAGAACATACATCGATTCCCGGCGTCGAGAGTCGATTTTGAAGTCGAATCTTGGTGTCGAGAGTCGATTTTGAAGTCGAATCCCGGCGTCGAGAGTCGATCTTGAAGTCGATTCCGGTAGGTGTGGAGTCGACTTCAAAAAATCGATTCTAGAACGCAAGGAATCGAATCCTCCGAGGAATCAGATTCGACTTCGGGATCCCTAAGTTATAAGACTAGGCCGGAGGACACGCAATAGCCGAAGTACTATTCGTCCCATCTCTAGAAAAAACATCCTATGATTAGTAATTTATTTGGATCTAAATTTATTTCTGCACGAATTTCAGGGACTTGTCCCCACCGAAGAAAATGAAATCAGGGGACCAATCCAGTATACCGCCTCCTCCTTCAATCAGCTCGCAATCTTCGTATCAATACAGCAGCGGGCCCAGCGGTCCCTATCAGTCTCAGCAACAATTTCAGGGAAGTCAGTACGGCAGCCAAAGTGGCTACCAACAAGGATATCAACAATATCCACCTCCTTCAGATCCAAACTACGCAAACTACCAGAATTGGCAATATGGTCAGAGTGGACCTCAGGCTTATGGACCTTATAATCAGTGGGGATCGTATAATTACTATTAATTAGTCTACTCGTCATTAGTGTTCATGTCCTATCATTTATTCACTGTACATTCTCTAAGTTTTACATATACGCGTTTACATAGCTGGTTGATATCAATCCGACTAAAATCCACTCAAGTTCGAATTTTTACTCTCATTCCCAAAAAAACAGAACAACTCTGAATCTGGATTTTCAGGATTCTACGTTGGAAATTCCTGAGTTAAAATATAAGATGAAAACTGAAGTGTGATTAAAATAATGGAAATTCCTGGGTTAAGAGATAAGAGGAAAACTGAAGTGTGATTAAAATAATGTTAATTTTATTTGGTAAAGTAGTTAATATTGATTTCATCTTTGAATTGCCTTTAAATTTGGTTTACTTTCAAGTTCGAAAGATTTCAAAATCGTTTATAAATTAAGTTCGCTTTCGAAGTTAGAAAACCGTAAAATTTGGTTCTGAACTTAAAAAGAGTTTGAAATATTTATTGGCATTCATATTAGAAATGCTTTTAAATTTGGATCATCTTCAAAATCGAAGGCATTTGAATTTGAAAGCATCCAAAATTGAAAGCTCATTTGATTTAAATCTTAAATAACTAATATTGCTTTAATCATATTTTTAAAGAAGGCCAGGATTTTTTTCAGGACCAAATGTGCATCTGGAAAACTTTGTTGTTCAATTTGCAAATCGTAAGGAATTTTCGATCAACGGCAAAGAACCTGCAGTTTTCTTTTCAAAAGTACAAGAGACTTTTTTTTTGTTCTTTTTCGTTCGTTTTTTTTTCTCCTCTAGTTTCGCGTAAATGTAAGAGACAGTCCAGTAAATTTTCAGGACACAAGCAGAAATCTTCTTGACGAAAGCAGTGAGTGCTTTTTTTTATTAATTAATATAGAGTTCCGTGTCATAAAAAAAGAAACTGTAAAAGTAGAAAGCATTTATGGAATTACTTGCGAGAGCTTTCGTAGAAAATAAGCTATTTTTAAACTCGTGAAAATGGGAGGGCTGAGTGAATTGAAATAGACTTTTATCGATTCGCCAACCTTTATTTGTTCGTTCATTCGTGGTTGAAGAAATAAAATATTAAGACTAAATAAATCTCGCCACTGCGGATTTATTACAACGTCGATGTTTTACGAATAAAGTGGATTACAAATAGAAACACTTGACGATAGAATGCATTTCGAAACATTTTGTCTTCAATAAAAACCGAACATTCTTGAGAATTTTCGATAATTATTTCCCCGAATATTTCAGGATTTTTTTTCAGTTTTCAAGATGTTTGCAAATTTCTCTCTTGGATTTTTTCCCTGTGCCGTAGAAAATTCATGCAAAAAGTGCAAAATATAAAGAGAAAATCAAAGAGGGAAATTTTTAAATAGAGTTCTTTTTAATCAGTCTTTTTCTGGTGAAAAAGGATATTTTTAAAAATTGGACTTGTAAAAAAGTTCTAATGTAGAAGAAAATCGTCATTTTTATTAGCACTTTTTTTTTATTTTAAAGATTTTCGAAAATGGTCTCCGCAATTCCAGATTTCTTGTTTAGAATCTAGAAATCCTATTTATTTTAATGTCACTATTTTCGATGATTGATTAATATTAAAGCTACGAATCCTGCACAGTTAGACTGTTATAATTAATAATTTTAATAATTTCAGCTTAAAATTAGAGAGCACTATAAGATTTTTAAATATATAAAAACCTCTTTAACTAGTTTTAATTAAAGCGAGTTATCTTTTCGTTACTAATATAAAAATTCTGGTAATTGTTTTGTAAGTAGAAAAAAAACATCGTTTTATGCAAATTCACTCATAGTTATTGTTCTGGTTCTCATGGGAGTGTATGATTCTTTTTTTTTTACAAGTAACAAGTACGAGTATAAAAAAAATATTTTGGGAAATTCTTTCTTAGGCGACTACTGAACTTGAAGCCATTTGGTTCACTCCACAAGTGCTTCCACCTCGATAAACTCGATAGTAGCCACGTTCTCCCCATCTTCGACCCCAGCTGTTCTTTATTATCCAGAATGGAAGAGTCTTCTTGAAAATTGGGTAAGCTGAAAAAAAATAATTTCTTAGTTTTGACTTATACTTCTTTACCTATTTTTGAATAGTATTTTTCAATTGTTTAGTATTATTTACAGGTATTACAGGTATTCAGGTATTACAGTTATTCAGGTACTACAGGTTGTTTGGTTTTCTAATAATAATCTTTGTCTTTATTTATAGACGAAAATGAATTTTTAAATATTAAATTTGAAAGCTTTCAAATTTCAATTTTTAATGCTTTAAAATTCAGAATTTTTTTTATTTGAAAGCATTATTGTTTAGTTTGATTTCGAACTTAAAGGCTTTCTAACTTGGACGTTTTGAAAATTGAATTGTTTCTAATTTAAAGCACTTTGAAAATTAGATTCAAGGTTTTCATTATTTTTCAGATTCTTTAAAAATTAAAAGCTTTTTAATTTAAGCTTCATTCGTTTACTAATATTTCGAATTATTTAGAGCGTTTTTAAAAATATTAAGGATTTTCATTTTTAATTTCGGTCTCCTCAAATTCCGAGACTTTATAAATTATTAATTTATTTTAATTGTTTTAAAAAATTGACATAGATTAGAAGCTTTCAAAATTTAATCGACTTCAAATTTAGTGTACTTTCCAAATCTCGATCCCATTAAAATTAAAAGGCTTAATTTTGATAGCTTACTACTTAAGTTTAAATTTTGTACGGCTTTTAAATTTGGACGCTTTTAAATTATTACTTTTGAAACGAAGAATTTTTAGATATAGATTGCTTCATTATTGAAAATTAAAACGTTTTAATATCAATCTTTAGAATTTTAAGGCTTTTAAATTTGGACGCTTTCAAATTTGAATTTTTAAAGTTTTAAAATTTAGAATTTTTTTTTTTTATTTGAAAGCATTATTGTTTAGTTTGATTTTGAAGTTAAAGGCTTTCTAACTTGGACGTTATGGGAATTGAATTGTTTCTAATTTAAAGCACTTTGAAAATTAGATTCAAGGTTTTTATTATTTTTCAAATTCATTAAAAATTAAAAGCTTTTTAATTTAAATTTTATTCGTTTACTAATATTTCGAATTATTTAGAGCGTTTTTAAAAATTTAAAGTATTTTCAATTTTAATTTCGGTCTCCAATAAAAATTCCGAGACTTTATAAAATTTTAATTCATTTTAATTGTTTTAAAAAATTGACATAGATTAGAAGTTTTCAAAATTGAATTTGAAAGCTTCTAATTTGAATTCTAATTCTAATTTGAATTAAATTCTTGATTTCTTGAAAATTTGGATCATTTCCAAATTATAGAACTGTAGATATAAAATTGAATTTAAATCGATTTACTCGAGTAATCGATAAATCGAATTACTCATTAGTAATTTTTCGTTATAACTAACAATAATTGTCGCTCTCTTATTTTATATTTACAGGAATTAAACATCAAGTTGACTATAAGTACATATTACCTTTTTCATAAAATAATAGTCAATGGAATGTAAATTGAGGAAATTTGAAGATGCTGTTTAAAAAAGAAAACTATATCAAAATTTGGGTTGATTCAATGTACCAATATATAAAATTATATACATAAAATTGCATATATTTTCTACTTAAATTGTATGCTCAAAATTTGACAAAAATAATCGTTAGTTTTAATTATTGTTCAATAATATTTGAAGGATGGAACGCCATAAGGGATTAATCAACATTTTGCTGACTTTTCAGCAAAGACAAAAATGTCCCGTAAAATCGAATTTTGAATTTAAAAAAAAAAACATCCCCTCTCGAGCTACAGCAATACTGAATTGAAGCGTGAAAAGTTTCATTAGAAAATGTTATTAGGTTCTGAGAAAATGTCGGGAGAGTATTTTTTTCCCCCTCGAGGCGCACATTTTCTCAAATTTGTCCAATGATTAAAAATACAATTTTCAAGTTCAGAAAAAAACCAATTGGATTTCTAGTTATTGAGTTGCTGAATCGACACAAAAAAAGTTTGATTGGAAAATATCATTAAATTCCGAAAAAATTGATGGGGAATTTTTCTTTTCGTTCCAGATGCGCGTTTTTTCAAGTTTGGACGCTGATTAAAAACCCAATTTTCAATTAAAAAAAAAAAATTGCTACCGAGATACTAAAGTACTGAATTGAGTCATGAAAAGTTTGATTGAAAAAAGTCATTGAGTTCTGAGAAAATAGTGGGGAAATTTTTTTGTCCAGGCGCATATTTTCTCAATTTTAGGCCACATCTTATTTTCAATTCAAAGACGCAGAAGCAAAGTAGATTTGGGGCTATTAAGTTGCAAAAGGTTAAAAAATGTTGCAAAGACTTGAGAAAAAATGTTTTAAAATGAATAAATGCAACAAAAAATTGAGAAGTTGCAAAAAAAAATTGGAAAAATGAAATTATTTAAAAAATCCTTTGGTGAGAATGTGTATTTAAATTATTCAGAATTTTCTACCTAATAATCTCATTTTAGAAAAAATGTGGGTTTTAATTCCTTATGGTGTACCACCTTTCATTTCAATACGTTTCCTCTTGATTGAAAATTGTATGATATGTATTAAAAATTCTATACACATTTAAAATATGTATTTGAGTTAATTGTTAAGGGTATGTACGTATTAATTGTTAAGGGTATGTATGTATTAATTGTTAAGGGTATAATGACGTCACGAATTACCGACCGATTTTTTATCTACATTTAGCGGGTTTATTAAGAGAGAAATGCAAATATAATGCTGAAATTTTGGGAAATAATAGAGTATATTTAGGCATCGATGTCTGGTGCGTTTCTGTTTTTATTTCGAAAAAAACAATTTTTCAAAAATATTTTTTTTACAAATAAAATTTGAAACGCACCAGACATCGATTCTATGATATATCGCTTATTATTTCCTCAAATTTCAGAATTATATTTGCATTTTTCTCTTAATGAACCCACTGAATATAAATAAAAAATCGGTCGGTAATTCGTGACATTATTATGTATCAAATACCCTTAATGTTCTTAATTAAACGGTATTATTGAATTAATAACGTTAAAAATTAATTAATAAATTTTGAATTATGATTTAATGATTAAAGAAATTAAATCGTTAAAAACTAAATCATTTTCAACTGAAAACACTTAAAATTGTTTGGATAACATTTTAAAGCTTCAAAAATTGTATGTCAAATTAATAGTATTAATAGTTAATTATATATTATTTATACATAATGTACAAACTACTAACTATCAGCATTTGCAAAATTTTATAATTATAAAAATGAACAGATATGCACCAATTTAATTTTAAAATTAGATGACCAATTAAAATTATTATTGAAAATAATTGAAAAACGTCAAAATCACAACAATTATCAATAGTGAACCAACTTTACACTGCGAATGGAAACCCGTGAAGATTATTATTATTATTATTATATTATGGTAAGAGCACCAATTCTTGGCACTCCCCCAATTGTTGGCACCTCTCTCTAATTTATTAGATAATACGACTGTTTAGCTTGTTTTGCTTTAATTTAATTCTACCATCATTTTTACGTATAATGCATATATTAGATATTTACTACATTTAAATATTGACCAAAATTAAATAAATTCACTTCAGTTTTTGGCATATCAATAATTGGGCTAAGGTGCCAAGAATTGGTTCTCTTACCCTATATATAAAAAGCAATCTCAAAATATAAAATAATAAAAAAACAAAACCATCTCTGCGAACCAACTTCATGCTACGAACAATGTGAACCAACCTCATGCTGCGAACACTTGTAGATTATTTATTAGTAATAATAATATTTTTTAAACTCTCCTACTTTTAAAATATACACACTATAAAAAATTATTCTTTCCTCGGGAAACTCTCCCTAAAATTCAAATTTGTTTTTAACTATAAGGAACAAAATAAAAAATCTTACTATGAACTCCATATCCAACGATGAGAACCCCATGGTCCAGGTTCTTCGGATTACATAAGAACTTCGGCGGATGTGAGATTCCGCCCATGTAAAATTGCATCGCATTAGCATTAATTCCGATAGCAATCGGTCCATTCTCCACCAACCACTGCGCTATTTGAGTCTCATTAGATGTGATATTCACAGCAGAAACGACGTTGACCTTGGCCTTAGATTTCTTAAAATGACAAGTCTCATCCTCCGCATCATAAGGATAATCACTCTCAGTTTCCAGTCCTCCCAACTTCTCAATCGCTCTATAAGCTGAATCCGGTAATCCACCATTGCAACCTTCATCAAGTGTATCACAATCCACCAATTCCTGCTCCGAAAGTGACAACAACTCTCCATGTTTTATCGCATATTGTCCTTCCACATTTCCTGTTACTGCAAAAGCCCAACAAGATCCACAAGATCCTTGATCTTTCACCTCAGTCACGACGTTCTTCTTCCTCCAATCGAATTCCCCAGGCAAATTAACATCTGGTATTTCTGCCATCGGAAGTGGAATTTCATTTTCGGATTTCAGTTCTGGTTTCAAGCCCAGATGATTGGATTTGAATTCCTCGTAGGTGAGATCAGCAAAAAGAGTCACTCCATATTCTCCAGTTCCCTGCTCGAATTTTCTGAGCTCTTCTATTTTCTGCAGATTCTCTCTGAAGATCTCAAGACGTCTTTGTCTCTCTTCCTCGTCAGCGTAGACTTTTTGGAATGCCTGGACGAAATCCAGGAACTCTTTTTCTGATTCGAAATCATCCAGGTCTTCAGCCTGATTTAACATTTTCAGATTATAGTTTTGCCCTCTTAGAGATTTTTTTTCAGATTCATTCCTGATTTCTTCTGCCTGCTTCAGCATTTTTTTGTTATAATTTTCCCCCCTCAAATGAGTTTCCTCAGATGATTCCTCGGTTTGATCTTGTTTGAGTTCCTCAGACAACTTAAGCATTTTTTGACTATAATTTGTACCCCTCAGAGATCTTTTTTTCCGGTCCGTATTGCACTCGACTGTGATTTCGGGATTGTCTTTGTCTTTCCAAACTTGAGACCAGACTTTGACGATGCACTCTTCTACTTCTTCTTCAGAAAGGTTGGGTTTGAGAGAGCAGTTTTCCTTTTTTCCTTTGGGACAATTGCTGGCGCCGAATTTGGCTTTGATTTTGTAGAGTGTTCCAGAGACAATCTGAACGCTGGCTTCGGTGACTTCAACGACAAGAGGTTCGTAGGACTTTTGTAAATTCTGGGAGTATTTTTGAAGGCCGAGCTGAACGAACTGTTGAATTTCGGAATCGTTTACATCTATTGGCCTGGCAGCTCCGACATTTGCACGACGACGTCTTGATTTTATTTTATCGGAATCGAAGCACTCATATTGGATTATCTTGGGAGCAGCGAGGGGATTTTTTTCCGAGGTTGAGAGCTGGATTTTACAAATCTTGATTGAATAGACTTTGTTCTCAAGGCAGGTTCGCTCGTCGGCGAAGTCGATTTCGGCTTCGTTGCAAGTAGTCGTTGCCACCTAGAATAAAAAATTTGTTTTAAATTATTGGCCAAAGTGAAATTTATCATTCAATTTTAAAACTATTTCAATTTTCCAAATATTCAAATTTGTAAGTTCACCTTCAATTTCAGATGATAAACCACATCATTCCTCTTCTCCCTCTTCGCCTCCAGAACCTTCACAAGAATCCCCTTCATAGAATCCGAATCAATATCATCCAGCATCGTAATTGCCTTTCTCGCCAATTTATTCACCAACAACTCATCCTGAACTTTGACCAAACCCTCATCTCCAAGAGCCCTTCTCACTCTAATCGACTCTATCCTCTCCTCCGAAGACCCCTTCGACTCCTCTTCACTCTGAGACTTAGCCCCAATCCTTATAGGTTTAATAACTTCTTCTACAACCGGAATCCTCTCATCCTTCGGCGTCGAACTAGTTTCCCTCACCAAGACATCAAACCCTTCCAAAAACGAATCAAACTCTCTCGTCTTATCCACGAATCCCCCAGGCTTCTCAATAACATCGTCCCTCTCCAAAACCACTTTCTTCATCGGTTCCTCAACCACAATCGACTTCATCGTCCCATCTTCACCCTTCACTGTAAAATTCAAAGACGGCGACTCAAAATACTGATCAATCATCGTCTCGTAAGTGCTGAATTTTCCCTCCTGAGCCACCTGATCATAAAATTCAGTCTTCAATTCCTCTTCTACTTCCTGGTTCGAACTAAAACTTCCAGTATTAGTTCCAGCAATTTCAGAAGCAGAATTGGGACCAAGACTCGAGTTCAGTTCATTCTCAAAGCTCGTTCCAGTGCAATTATTTTTCGTGATCCTGCGACTGTTGTCCTGCCATTTTTCTTCCAAGGTCACCTGGCAAAATTTAATTGGAACGTTGGGTTGCAAAGAGCACTGGGATCTTTCCAATAAGGAAGTTTTTAGACAATTGGTTTCTCCAATTTTGAGGAGGAGTTCATAGCGAACGACGTTGGCATTTGGAGGAACAGCTCTTGAGACTCTGAGGACACGGACGACCTTGTGTTTGAAATCATTGCCGAGGGATTCGTCCATGGAGCGGACGATTTGGTCCCCAAAGGCTGTAAGCCCTGGGAGAGTTGGGTTGAGATCGTAGGGACATCCGGGACAATAATGGGACGTGGATGCTGGAACTGCGATGAAGGGACGATCGTTGTGATCTGCTGAAGTCTGAACTTCATGATCGAGTTTTAAACTTTCGATTTTTTTTTCTAGGGTCTCGATTAATTCCTGATCAGTGGATGGAGTCTGGGATTTCGATTGAGACTCAGAAGTGGAATGAGGATCGAGATTCATGCACTGGATTGAGTCTGCATTGCATTGATTGAGTCCCCAATCATTTTGTCTGATTTCGATGGTGCAAGCTTCTTGGGGACAGGTGGATTTTTCATCACAGACTGGATCGAGCTTCAGGGTGAGCATGTAGATTGTGAAAGACGACTTCAACTGAAAAGGACAATTAAATTGTAAGTTTACTTTTAATCCTATATTTCTTTATTTAATTAATTTTTAAAGAATCTTCTTAATCAGATAATTATTTTAAAAATATATTTGTGAATATAAAAAATATATTAAAAATATATTAAAATATATAAAAATAAAAAAATAAAAAATATGTAAAAAATAATATAAATATAAATAATATAAATTAAATATAAAGAATATAAATTAAATATAAAGAATATAAATTAAATATAAATAATATAAATATAATACAAATTCTAAAAAGATGTTTTTAAATTAATTTTCTTAATTTGTCAAAAATTCTTTGTGAAAAAAAACTAATTTTTTAAATTCAATGTTAATAAAATTTGAAAATATGGAAAAATCATTCCTGAACTTTTTCTGGATTGAGGAATTCAAATTTTCGCGTTTCGATTCCACAATTTTGTGTACTTTTCCTCGCTGTTTAAAATTGAAATACCAAGGCCTTAAAAAGTCGACGAATAAGTTAAAAATTGGAATCTCCAATGACAAAAAAAATTAAAGCGTCTAATTCAATAAATAATTATTTCTGAAATAATTCTAATTTTTGCATCATAATTCATTGCACTCGTCTTTGATAACCCTGACTATTTCTATCGTATTTTATCTGTAATTGATTTCATTTAACTCCGAGCTACGAGCTACTTATTGAGAATTATCCAAGAATTCTCAAATGTTATGGTTTAATTAGGATTTTTGTAATTGTATAAATTAAAATGCCTGATATTTTTGAATAATTAATTTTATTTATATTGATCTGAACTTGAGGTTAATTTATTATTTTTAATGAATTTAATACTTTAATATTTAATTTTCCTAACGGAAAATATTTTATATAATTTAATTTGTGAATAAATTATACAAAACAATAATATAAATTATTATTAATTAATATATTAAAAATCTGTTAAAAAGTTAATACAATTAATTGTATAATAATATGTTCTGCTTGTGTTCAAAAAATATTATTAATTACAGATTATTAAATAAATTAATATGCTTTAAAAATAAAATTATGTTTGTATAGATAAGCAATGATTTATTTTCCTGCCAAGAAGTGGATATAAATTCGTTTCATTGAAAGGCAAGGATAACTAACATTTTATTCAAATGAATAAATTAGAGGCGTCAATCGTCTTATCTTTCAATGAAACGCTGATCAAACCGGTGTTAAAATACAACGACATCATTAGTCTTTCTGAATCGACAAAACTGTACACCTAAACAGTTTTTCGTATTTTAAAAAAATTTTTTTTTGTCATTTAACCAATTATTTATTCTATTTTTACATTCTCATCATCATATGAGAAGGTATTGGTTTTATGTGAAAACTGACTTTTCCAATTTTCATCATCTCCACGTTTTGAGACCCCCTGAGTGAGAAAAAACGGTTTTTACAAGATATTGTTGCTTTAATAACACGTAATTAATTCGAAATGATTGATATCAGTGTGTAATCGATAAATAACCGTTCGCAAAGCATAACTTGATAGTTTGTTATAAATAAATAATTTGTAACTAATAATTATATTGTTATAAATAATGGTAGGTGATTTTTGAATAATTTTTTATATTTATGAAGTGATTTTTGTTTTCAATCCAATTTAAAGTAATATTCAAAAATTAAAAAAGAAATATAAATATATTTCTTATTGATATAAACAACTTTTATAAACAAATGCGCAGTTTGAGCAATTTTTAGGAGTTTGACGTACTTTTTTTAAAAATGTGCTTTAATTAACTTGGCAGTGATGTATGAGTAAACTATATTGCCATTTTATGACAAATGTGATTGTTATAAAAAAAAATTTGTAAACAAATGCCCAGTTTGAGCAATTTTTGAGTATTTTAGGTTCTTTTTTTTTAAATGTGTTTTATTTGAATTGCTAGGTATGCTTCAGTAAGCTATATTGTCATTTCATAACAAGTGTGATTTTTGTAAAAAAAATGTTATAAACAAATGCACAGTTTGAGCAATTTTTAAGAGTTTCAGTTACTTTTTTTTAACGTACTTTTTTAGTCTTTCTAGTGATACTTTTGTAAACTATATTGTCGTTTCATGACAAATGTCATTGTTATAAACAAATTTTATGAAAAAATGCGCAGTTTGAGCATTTTTTTAGTGTTTGAGGTACTTTTTTTAAAAATGTGCTTTGTTTGACATGGCAGTGATGTTTTAATAAACTATGTTGTCATTTCATAACAATTTTGTGATTGTTATAAACAAACTTTATTAAAAAATGCGCAGTTTGAGCGATTTTTAAGAGTTTCAGTTACTTTTTTTTTAAACGTACTTTGTTACATGCCTTCGTCAGTGCATAAGATCCTGTTGCAACAAAGCACGTTTAAAAAAAAAGTACCTCAAACACTCAAAAATTGCTCAAACTGCGCATTTATTTATAAAATTTGTTTATAACAATTACATTTGTCTTGAAACGACAATATAATTGAGAAAAGTATCACTAGCAAGACTAACAAAGTATGTTTAAAAAAAAAGTAACAAACTCTTAAAAATTGGACAAACTGTGCATTTGTTTATAAAATTTGTTTATAACAATGACATTTGTCATGAAATGACAATATAGTTTACAAAAGTATCACTAGAAAGACTAACAAAGTACGTTTAAAAAAAAGTAACTGAAACTCTTAAAAATTTCTCAAACTGTGCATTTGTTTATAAAATTTGTTTATAACAATCACAAAGTTGTCATGAAATTGCAACACAGTTTATTGCAACATCACTCCCAAGTCAAACAAAGCACTTTTTTAAAAAAAGTACCACAAACACTCAAAAATTGCTCAAACTGCGCATTTGTTTATAAAATTTGTTTATAACAATAAGAAATATATCCCCTTTTATCTTCATATGTTTTTATGTTACTTTAAATTGGATTAAAAACTAAAATCGCTTAATAAATATTCAAAACCACTCAAAAATCACCTACCATTGTTTATAACAATACAATTGTTAATAACAATTTATTAATTTATAATAAACTATTAGGTTGTGTTTCACGAATGTTTATTGATTGATTGAACGCTAATATCAATCATTTTGAATTAATTGCGTGTTGTAGTAACAATATCTTAAATTTTACGATTTTTTCCAACTTTGTATATAAATAAAGTATATATCAGTAAATCGATGTCTAGTGCGTTTTAGTTTTTATTTTGTAAAGAAAATTATTTTTGAAAATATTTGTTTTCAAATTAAAACTGAAACACAGCAGACATCGATTCCTTGATATATTCCTTATTATGTCCTAAAATTTCAGTATCATATTTGCATTTATCTCTTAATAAACCCGCTGAATATAAATAAAAAATCGGTCGGTATTTCGTGACATCAGTATGTATCAAAAACCCTTCATTCTTTTAATATTCTTATTCGACACGACTATACAAAGAATTATTGATAACAAAACCTTTTTTTGTCGAACATAACAATTGAATATGTTTATATTAGAAATGAAATTGTATAGTAGTTTATTAATAATTAGCAATTTCTACAAATATTGTTCAGAAACGTAGAATCGTAAAATTTATTGCAAACTCTAAAAATGTATGTCTTATTGCCAAGTTAGGAAATCACTAAATGTGGACATGAATCATATGTAATAAACAAATATCTCGACACATTTTTTATGAATTATTTTCGAAACTCGTTTCTAAAATTTGAGAAAAACTTTTAAGAGTTTCTCATAAAAATCACAATTTAAACTGTCTCATGAAAACTTTTTTCTGGTTGCAAAAAATTAAAATTAATACTGTGGAACCAAAATTAGATAATGTAAATTTGTAAATCGTTTAAGTAATAAAGAAGAAAGTTTTGAAAAGTCAGTTTAATATTGAGGAAACCATATTATTTTTTACTTAGGATTACCCGCATGAAAGGGTTGGATCAAAAAAATTGTTTACAATAATATATTATGCAACATGTGCGTAAAATGCGGTTTTACACATGTGATCACCACAAGTTGGTAAAATCGTACGCACGAGTTGCATACGATATTTTTTGACACAGTGTGTGTAAGATGCGTTTTTAACACACCCATATTAGTGGGTGTGTCATAAGCCTTTTACGCACAAATATGGGTGTGTAAAAACGTATTTTACGCACACTGTGTCAAAAATACTATTATTTCAAAACCGTGTACTTTCTTAACTAATTTTTTATTCTTTTAAAATAACAAAATGGTATTATTTTTTATTTTCTAGTAATCAATAATTTTTCTCCGTGATTACTGAAAATAACTTATTTCGATAGTTTGATTTTAATTCGTTTACATAGAAAAATATTTTGCAATATTTTTCAAATATACCAGATACTATGACTTTCTTTTTAATATCTTCATTCTTTTAATAAAAATGATGAAAAATGGTTATTGGGTAACATGAATTTCGGTCAAATGAAAATTATGACAAATGGATTTTGGGGATCGTAAAATTTATTGTAAACTCTAAAAATGTGTCTTATTGCCAAGATAGGAAAGCACTAAATGTAGACATGAATCATATGTAATACACAAATATCACATCATATTTTTTCAGAATTATTCTCGAAACTCGTTTCTAAAATTTAAGAAAAAATTTTCAAGGGTTTCTCATAAACATCACATTTTAAACTGTTTCTTGAAAACTTTGTTCTTAATGCAAACAAATAAAATTAAGGGGTTATATCACCTTGAAGTACTGAAAAAATGAGGCTTTCTTTAGGAATTTTTTTCTCCGCTACTAACAAAGCAACAAAAAAATGGTTTTAAGGCTTAATTCTATATGTCATTAGGTACATAAAACAATTTTCTTTTCTTTTTATTCAATACAAAATGGCGGCGTAGAAGTAGCTAAAGCAAAACCATGTTTTTCAATTTGGTGGACAGTATAACTCGAGCGATTTTCATCCGATTGACTTGAAATTTTAACTGAAGTATCTTAGATAGATTATCTAAAACGGTACACAAGATTATTAAAAAGTATTTATACCACTCTAACCTCAAAATCTCAACTTTGACATGATTTTTGGGCTCTCGTGGTATAAAATACTGTTCGATACTTGTGTGAAAGGTGATTATTTAGCGCATATTTGTAGAATATATTGCTAATTATTAATATGATTATACTCCAAAATCCACTTGCCATAATTTTCATTTGACCGAAATTTATGTTACCAAAAATCCATTTTTCATAATTTTTATTATAAGAA
>JBAGKK010000250.1:258944-271315 GCA_037177015.1 Euceroptres primus
ATTGCTACTAAAGTAAAAACAAACGTTTTTAAAACTAAAATGTTAAAGTTCGTTAAACTAAATGCTATTTTAGTAAACTTTTATCGTTTTTAAAAATTTTTTTGGAAAAATTTGTTAAAATACGCAAGATGAGATTTTTAATTGTCAAAAATGAAAAAACTTTTTTTCTCAAAAACGCGTAGTACGATTTTTTTGTTTCTTGACTTTAAATAACCGGGAGACATCACGGAAACACGTACAAAAGAGAAACTGGATGTGCAAGCACTTTTGGGTTGAACTTAATCGAGGCTAGCCGTGATATTTTTTATGTATTGTTTAAACAATTTATATGAACAAATGCGTATTATCGGAATTTATAGGCAAAAAAATATCGTTTTTGCTTCTAATTGTCTACAATGTGTCCAATCGGCCTGCTATCCGAAGAAGCTCAAGAAGCTCGAAATAAGGACTTCAGACAAATTCGTGAGTTTAATACTTGACAATGCAGTCGATTTGCAACCGACCCTGACCTGACGCATAAATTATTGATCTCATATTTTTTTCTTACCTAAGAACAGATTGAAAATAAACTGATAGTTTCCTTAACCGGCAAACTCTCGACCTCCTGGTTATAGATCAAGCACTTAGGAATTAACTTGGTCAATAATTATTAGAGCATCCAAAATATGTGTATTATTTATATAATTTAATTGCAGAAAGAAAATAAATATAAATAAATGCCGATAATAATAATAATAATGCCATAAATGCCGATAATAAGCATTCGTTTATATAATTTGTTTAAAAAATAAACAAAAATTATCTATCATTTTTTTCTTTCCCGCAACCCCGTGCGTTAAATACAAGTGATACTGTGCAAAGAAAACATATTTTTAAGAAAATAAAACAGAAAATCGAAATTTTTTTTCGCTGTTTGCATTAACATCAAAGTTTAAACAAACAATAATTAAAAAATCGGCTCTCATAAATCTCTTAAAAATTTAATGCTGAATTTTTCTTTAAAAAAAATCCAAAATCGGTAAAGAATTGCGTCCTATAAGTTATTTTGAACCCCGTTTTTTTTATTTGACCCACTGTGCCACGGTGGCGTCTTGCGTCACATAATATGGTCCGGATCAGGAATTTACTGTTCAAAACCCTCTAGAGCCTTCAATTGTGAACCGATTTGAAGTTCTTTTTTTAAATTGAAACTAATTAAATTCTTAAGAGACGTACGAAACGATATTTGTGATTCTTTAATTGTTTATACTATTTTCAATCAAGTAAAGTGACAAACAAGAGACGTTTTTTTGAAAAAACTTTTTTTTTCTTATCGCCTAGCACATAAGATTATCCGGAATCAACTCGAATCTTTAATTGGACATTAACGAAAAGCAAGTAATTCGTCTATTACTGAGTTCATTTGTTATAAACAAGTTAAGTGAACAAATGCAGCAATTACTTTTTAAACGTTCTTTTTTGGTGTGTAAATGGGTTGTGTTGTTGCGAAAATGATAATTAATTGAAGATATCAGCAATCATCAATGAATATTGTTATAAACAAATTTTATAAACAAATAAGTACATTCCGTATTTCCTCCATTACAAATTTTGTTATTTCCTGTAAAAATGTACAAAATGTTCTCCATGTAATGTCTGAGTATGAAAATTTATCATTAACAACTATCGCAATTGTGATAAATAAATTGGATAAACAAATTAACTATTTTTATCGCTTTGTTGCAGAAAAAAATTCTTTTTCGACTAAGATACAAGTACTTGGCTCATCAGAATTAGTCGAATACAAAATTTTTTTGAACTTCAATTATTAGCTTCGTTATAAATAATTTTTAATGCATTCAATAAACAAATGGACAGCTTTTGTCCATTTTTCGTGGAAGAAAATTATTGTTCATCTAACCTACAACGAATTATCGTATCAGACTTCGTTTAGTACGAAATATTGTCAGCAAATAACAATCAGATTTGTTGCTACAGTAATGCAATACGGTACAGTTAATTGCTGACAATATGTCGTACTGAACGAAGTCTGATTTGTTATGAACAATTTCTGTATACAGAAGTTCTTAACAAATCTGATTGTTAGTTGCTGATAATATTTCGTACTAAACGAAGTTTTATACGATAATTCATCTCACGTTAGATGAAAAATAATTTTTTTCTGTATCTATAGAGAAATTGTTTCTAACAAATCTGATTGTCAGTTGTTGATAATATTCCGTACTAAACAAAGTCGATACAATTCGTCTCACGTTGGATGAAAATTAATTTTTTTTTCCACCAAAAAATGACGAAAACTGTCCATTTGTTTATTGAATGCATTCAAAATTATTTATAACGAAGCTAATTGTTGAAACTCAATAAAATTTTGTATTCAATTAATTCTGATGAGCCAAGAACTTGTATCTTAGTCGAAAAAAATTTCTTTTCTGCGACAAAGCGATAAAAATAGTTAATTCGTTTATTCAATTTATTTATAAACAAATTGATTAAAAATAGTTAATTTGTTTATAAAATTTGTTTATAACAATTGCAATAGTTGTGAATGATAAATTTTCATACTCAGACATCACATGGAGAACATTTTGTAAATTTCTACAGGAAAAAATTTTTATAATGGATGAAATACGGAATCTACTTATTGTTTTATAACAATATTATTTGATGATTGCTAACTGATATCTCTAATCAATTATCATTTTCACAACAATACAACTCATTGACACACGAAAAAAGTTCATGTCTGAGTCCTCTTTTGCATTGATTATATAAGTAGTCTTTGCATGAGATGACTCTTTGAGAAGTGTGAATTCCTAGTCAAAGAAAAGAAAAAAAACGTTTAAAAAGTGATTGCTACATTTATTCACTTAACTTGTTTATAACAAATAAACTGCCTAATAAACGAATTATTGCTTTTCGTTAATGATGAATTAAAGATTCGAGATGATTGCGGATAAATTTATGTGCTAGGCGATGAGAAAAAAATTTTTGTTAAAAAAATATCTCTTTTTTGTCACTTTACTTGATTAAAAATAGTATAAACAATTGAAAAATCGACCTTCGTATGTCTCTTAAGAATTTAATTAGCTTCAACTAAAAGAAAAAGAAGTTCGAATCGGTTAGAAATTGAAGGCTTTAGAGAGGTTTGAACAGTAAATTCTTGATGCGGACCACTGTGCGACACTGGGGTAGCAGGCGATGTGAAGAGTTCTCATCACTGTTCGCCGTTCTGATTCTCGATTATTTTGCAAGTGAATGAGATTTAAAGTAGTATTCTTGGATTTGGCGAATCAAAATCTTTTTTACAGCTTACAATAATTTGGAAAGGTAGAACAGAATTGAAAAGGTTTAATTTGGTTAAAAAGTTGCTTTGGAGACTTTATATTCATTTTTCTCCATTTAGTCGAGATTTAATGAAACTCAAACTGATACCATTCAATTCAGCAGATCAAAAACTATAAAATAGCATGGATTTTCAATACCTCTCCAAGAGATAATTGCAAAATTGCTCTTAGAAATCTTGAAAATTTCCCGCTGGCAGAATTGTTAGTTTACATCTTCAAGTTCAATTGTTAAGACTTTCCCGATATATTATGATCTTATAAACGATATTTTCGAATTCAGCGGATCAAAAAACTATGGGAAAATCTAGAAGAAACTCATTCCGCACCGCAGGTCAAAATCGGCACCCTTTTTAATATCCTCCTTTCACAAACTGAAATTTAAAAAACTTAAAAAATTGCAAGGGTTTTAAAGTAAAATTTGAAAAAACTCATTTTACCCGTAAAATCTTGTAATATTCGTAAAAAATGTAAAAATATTGCTACGTGTTCATTAAAACAAATATGAGCCTTTATTTTTCATGTACAAAATCATATTTCATTGACAAGACAATTCTGAACATGTCATCCAGCCTGCATGATTGAAATGAATTCGGTCTCAACCAAATTTTCAAACCAAACCTCAATTATATTTGGCTTTAAGAAAGAGAATTTAAAAAGTAAGTAGATGCCGGTTATTAATTACAAAACACGGGAGCTCTTTCATTTGCAGAATGTTCAGCGCACGAGATCAAGTAATTTTATAATATATAAAAATCTTTTACCGGGATTGGCTGATGACTGAGAAGTACTAAGAAAGACCATAAAACTACAGTAGGCCGCAGAGTTAATTGTTCTTTATGCAATTTAAATGAGAATGAGAATTAATGGCATTTATTGGTTAGATTTCCTTAGTGTGCTCATATATTAATAGACAAACAAAAACGATATACGCCCTTGGTAATTTCGTTGCAGAAATTATAAATATACACGCATTGTAAAGAGGCTAACTATATTTGTGACGTTCCGCAAGGAAAGGGACCTTAGGGTTAGCAGGAAAATTTTTTAGTAGAAGCGATTGAAGAGACGGTCTGGTTGGTCATTCACAAGCGTCGAAACAGGCGATTCACGCCTCACTTTGCAGCTTAATAACAATTCCAATTTTGCAGATAGAAATTTAATTCCCTTTTAATATGAAAGAGATATTCAAAAACTATCGATAGCATCAAAAAAATTAAAATCGATTTTTTAACCCTAAGGTCCCTTTCCTCGCGGAACGTCACATTTACTAACTCACTTTTATATTACATACTTCAAGTAAAATTGGACTCAAAATTAGTCTTTATATTAAATAATATAACCAGTGATTTTTCTGCTATGCCAAATCGTTGTTATTAATTCAAATTGAGAGATGGTTTGAAATTTCTCTATTTTCATTAAATAGAGTAAAAGGGAGACTAACCCGACGGTAAACGAGACTTTACTAAAAAAAACGCAGTTATTGAAACAATGGTGAATTTAAAATGAATGCGTATATTTGGGTAAAGATACTATTATAATATCTGATGTATTCGCATATCTTCTTGAATTAAATCGCATTTCTAATTGCAATTACCACTGTTTTAATAATTGTATTTTGTTCTAAAGTGCAGCTTACTAGTTTTATCGAATCGTTAAATCCCTATTTTATTCTACGTTACAGTTTACAGCAGATTTTTTTTAATGCCTACACTGTTCATCTAATTCCGATCTCACTCTTCTTTATTTTCAACTAAATAGAAACACTGAATCGTAAACATCACTGTCTTAAATAAACTGTTTCTAGAGTCTGTTCACGATGATTCTTATACGAAAATGATCACTGATGAAGGAGAAGAATTTTTTGATATAGGGTGTCGGCGACAGAAGAGATGTCGTACCAGATAGTGCATTTACAGTATTCAGGGCTCGTGTAAACGCGCATCTGGCACGAGCCCCAACTGCCTAGTTTTCTCTTTCACATGGCTCGCTCTTCCGTTCATTTGTGTTCGCGTTAACTTCCGTTGTTTCTATCTCCGTCTCTCTCTCTCTCTCTCGCTCTTTTTCCTATCCCCTCTTTCTTTCTGGGACGATTCCGGGTAAATGGTCATAATCCATATCCTGAAATAATTGAAATGGAAACCCGAAAATTGGACAACTATGTTTCAAAATTTGTCTTTATATTAAACTTTTTCATTAAATTTTAATTACTTCGTTATTCAAAGGATTTTAGACGACACGTATTTCACCGATACGATAAACAAATTTTGTTCACAAAGTTATAAGTATTTGAATTTCTAAAGTTGGTGACGTCGTTTATCAAAAATTGTCAAAATAGACAAAATGAGGGCGGTTTTTCTGAAAATTTTGAAACTTAATTTCCTCAAAAACCCCATCGTTTTTATTTTTCTAATTTTTTTTGAAGTTGGAACTAATAGTGAATATATCCCAAAACAGTTTATCTTGTGCCCACGTCTTGGAAGGGAGAAAGAAAGTTTTTTATGAAAAAAGAAAATTCGAATTTTTTGCAAAAACAAAGCGTGATAAAAAAAAAGTTCAAGGAGGAAAGTTGTTCCTCTCAAAAAGTTCTAAAAAAAGTCTCTTGACACTTTTTTCTATCTTGCGTTATATTTGAAATTTTTACTAAAATATAAATGAAATCGGTAAACACTGTGTTTCACTGAAAATAATACTATTTTATGTGTTTTTAACAATAAAAAAGAATCAAAATCAACAAGTTTCAACTTTTTACTTGAAAATGCGTGTATTTTTGGAGATATAGTAAACCTCTTTAAATTTTACTTAAGTCTTACATTAGTTATTCTTCTTTACTCTTTCACAAAAATGTCTTGACAAGCGTATTTAGTTGTTTATGCGTTGAATTTAAGCATATCTCTCAAAAAGAGAACGTCAAATATCTATATTACTTTGGATACTAGAACACTTTAAAAAAAATTTCGACGAATTTTTGGTAAAAGGCATCACCATCTTTAAAAGTTCAAATATTCATAACTTTCTCAAAAAAATTCGTTCATCAAATCGGTGAAATACGTGTCGTCTAAAATCCTTTGAAAAACAACATATTTCGTCCGGAAACGATTCTGTGACTTGAGCATGCACTGCCTGTCCGATGTACAATGAATTCGGCCGTGAGTATAACATGAAATATAGTAATAAAATTTATTTCGTGTAGTTTACATGTGATTAAAGGTTTACGAGTTTAGTTAGCATTTCTTACATTTCAAAAATAATGTTGGATACTGTCTTTCCGTGTCAGAATTTGTTAAATTTTAATCAATAAATGAATTTTAAATAGTCTGGTCAGCTAATAATTTTAATTTTGCATTACATTTTGTAAAAAAAAATCCCGCAATTGAGAACCACTGACGGGTAGGTCGCGTGAACGACTGAGAAAATTACCTCGATAAATGAGAGCAGCAATTATTTTATGGATCGCGTCCTTGGCAAAATCGATGCGAAACCGAAACATTTCGAAGTAACAGTAATCAGATGACAGTCAGTGGTACTCAATTAGAAAACACAAGGTCGCGTTAGCTGATCCTAGATCCAATGATTTTAGTTGAAAAATGTTGTCTACACCATTTGCATATAAAAGTTTGAAGAAATTATTGATGCATTTAACATTTTACTATTATTATTGTTATTATATTAATTAGTTACTATAATAAATTATGTTTTTTGTTTATAATATGAATAGTAGTTTATATTTTATAAAACATACTAAATTAAATATGTATAATTTCTGATTACAGTATGTAATTTACGTCTAGTTCATATTTTCCTTTTTTTATTAAATATTTTGGTTTCTATTTTATTATTATTTTTATTATTGCTGGTGTGAATAACCTAATTTAGCAGTAATTGTTTTAGCAATTTTCGGGGAAGGTCGAAGCAATAAGCGTGTGGAGGTAGCTTTCGCGACGCAATCGCGGATGTGAGATGGTTCGGATGCGCGCGCGTGAATTCAAACAAGAGAATAATGAGCATCTAGGGAAAAAAGGTAAGGCAAGAGCGACGCGTGACGCCCGTTTAACGATCGAACGACGACTAGAGCGATCGCGAAGCGTTGCGTCGTGCAACCTACCGACTAGTAGAGGCACTCATGTGGACGTCGATGTTACACAATCTCATTGGCCTAGGAATGCACCGTGCCAAACGAACGCGACAACAACAGCTTCCTCGTCGACGAAAAATATCTACACGATAAATGATCACCTAACTTTATTCCACTTTCCTCAATGTAGACAACTTAATGTTTTTTTAATTATTAAATTTTAAATATTGTCTGTGTTCGTATTTTTTATAATATTCAAATACGGTCCAAAACGAACAATGAAAACCATTTAAGTTCTGTATTAAATTTAGGTTCTTGTCAGATATATTAAAGTTTCTAATTTTATTAACTTTAAACATCAAAATTAATAGGGAGAAATTATATTTAGAAAGTGGTAGGAGCCTCAACTGGCATTTGCTATTTAATGTTTTCTTAAATGCAGTTCTAAAAAATACAGTTCACTATTAACCTCTGTTTTTTACATTTGCCATCGATGCAATACTTTTCAAGGTCGAATAAACTTACAGTTAGCAATAATAAGCATCTGTTAAAGGCTTGTTCTTACTTTTATCAAATAAAAAGACCTACAATTTTTTACATTCTTAGCACTATGAAAAGGTATTAGTTTTTTTGTTCTCTTTTCTGATTTAAATTTAATTTTTAAATTTTGTACTATAGAAATCTTTGCGTGTTTTAAAGATGTGATGTTAAATTTTATTTTTACCAACACTAAAAATGAGCCACATTCTCCCCATTAATTGTTTATATAGAAAAATATTATTGTAAATTTCATCGCATGATAGGCGAGTTAAATTTGTATTTTACATTATCAAAGTTGCAGTCACATATTTTATTTGTGAACCTGATTTTTCATTTGAAATTTCAATCTTATAACATCGAAGCTAGCAATTCTTTTCTTGGTTGAGTACGAATAGTTCAGTGAAAAAATAATTATAGCAGTGGAATCTATAAATATAGCGATCCCAGAATTTCATTTATGCCAACTGTTCTACTTGGCGTGCTGCAAATAAAATTAGGACTCGCAACTGATCTTTGAGAAAATTGTAATAGAACATTAAATTTAAATTTAAAAATGTTGTGTAACATTCTGTAGGGTATTATTGTATACTAAGAATAAAATATTTCGCACCAACAATTAAAATTAGAACTGCTTCTGTTACGTTAATTATATGTATTATGAATCATCACCACAATTACACTGTAAAAACGAATACTTAAAACAAGTATTCTTTTGCTTAAAATTGTTACAATACAAGAAGGACTACGACTTAAGTTCAGTAATGATTATATACTGAATTTAAGGTTTCAAATTTAAGTTAAATTTTGTACTAGGTTTAAGTAAAAGTCTATCTTAATTTCAATAATGAAGCATATAGTTTCTTGAATTCAGTTTTTTACATTCTTAAATACAAGCAAATTTATATTTGATTTAAGTTTACTTCTACATCTATTTTTAAGGTGTAACAATTTTAAGTAATCATTTTTACAGTATACTTTCAGTTCTAAGACTATAAAATTTCGACGAAAAAATTTTTAAAAAGCAAATTACAATTTTGTCAATCCGTCATCAACTTTTTTGTGTACATATTTGTATAACCAATAACTTGCAAGAAAGAACCCAAATTCAATTGTAAGTAAATAATTTAACATTCAAAAATGTAATTTTCCGAAACGCTCTTTACTTATACAACAACTATGGATATTAATCCAAAATGCTAAAGAACAAAGAGTGCAAATCACGTGACTCGTTATCTTTTTTCGTTTATTGCGGGAACCAATTTGTGGAAACTATTCTGCGATTCGCGTCGCGTTCCATATACTGAAGCTCCGCAAACTTAAGTTTCTAAATTGAAAATTCAAAAACTGAAATAAATAAAAAAAATGAACAGCACAAAAACTACGAAGAAGACTATGACGATCACGACGTTCAAGTACAACTAGGCGGCTGCTGAGATCACCGAGCGAGGCAAAAACGATATTGCTATGTCTCCTAGATGCAGAAGCTGGTCGGGGATGTCGTACCGCGCGTATTACACAACTTGGCGTGAACGCCGTGCCAAGCTGCGTGTCCCCCCAGCGTCGTGTTCGTAACCTCAAATCAGAGGACCCTCAATAGTTAAAAGGGACAGGATTTATTTATGCACTAATTTGAGAAATAGAACTCGCAGTATGTAATACATTTAGGATTATTAGTATTTCTAGTAGTACTACTACGACAACCAGTAATGCATAAAAATACTGTGCACATGAGTTATAAAGCTCACTTGTAGTAGGTAATTTTAATTCGAAGTTAATTTTGAGACAGTATGTCGCGGTAACGAACATTTCAAACTGTAATATAACCCCAAACACGATTTGCATTGCTTTTCTTCTGATTTGTATTCAATTTCGTGTGATTTAACGTCTGCGCCAAATTACCCGCCCACGAATCGTTTACAATTCTATTTGGTACAATATTGTAAGAATTATACAGTTGAAGAGTCGTCGGGCATAAGGGCGTAAGTGCCAAATTTCGGAAATTCGTTTTATTGGCTTAAATTAATTTTTTTGACCTAACTCATGTCCCTGCAGAAGATTATGACTCAGTTTGATTTGGAAGTGGGTCAGAAAAAAAGCAGTGCATAAAGGCGTAAGTGTCATGAGCCTAAAAAGCCCAAAATGTCATGCCTGAGAGTTGTGACGACACAAAAAAAGCATAAGTTGCACGAAAAAAGTATTAATGCACACTTCATTACAAGGTGAAACAATTGAAAGTTGAAAGAAATCACGTTTTTCTCAATGGCATCCTCGAAATCAATATGTGATCATTTTTTTCTACGAATTCCGTGCTTCTTTCCATCTGTTCTTCTCACGATTCAATAGAGATAAATAGTAGCTCAAAACGTATTTTAGTTGATTAGTTGTGACACATACCGCTAGATGCGACACCGTCAGTTTGGTGTTCAGGTAATTCCGACGTAGTTCGGCTATATTAGGGTACAACAAATGGCGACGAAATATAAACAGCAACCATGGAAACGTACATAGTTACCATGGAAACGGCTAAAAGTTGTAAATAGGAGGCCTAAAATTGGGTATAGTCTATATACAGGGTGGACACGTAATGGCTTACATACATGGAGAAAAATTTTACCCCACATACACCGATGCACTCAAAAAGCCCTTGTACAGGGGTTTTTGCGCCTACAGAATGTTTTCACTTCTTACATTTGTATGTGATTCAATGCATGTAAGCCGTTACGTGTCCACACTGTATATCAGCCGTTCCCACCACTGACCCGTGCCGCATCCAGGTTGAATATCTTTGATGTAACTGTAACTGATATAAAGATTAACAATCATCCGATTGTTTAAACTACTTTTATTGTCAATACAGTCGAACCTGCGCCATTTCAACCTGCATCATTTCAATTTCCCCCTCATCTGTTGCCTCCACAAGTCGCTACCATACACTATGGTAGTTTGACGCTTACGCAGATAATTTACACGCACGCGTGTATACATTCATGTATGCTCAAATGCCTACTGCGCAACTTCCATTTCCCCTCCGAGCGACCTGTATCATTTCAACACTCCGCCCCAAATCTGGAAATGGTACAGGTCCGACTATAATCTGTTGTCGACACTTTTTGATTAAATCCACAGCCATTTAATTGAATCGATAAATAACTCACATTTTACATTAATCTGACTAGTTTGATAGTTTTTTAATCTTTGATCCTTAAACTTACAATTACAAAAAGAATTTTCATAAAATAAATAAGTCTTCTTTGTGAAAATTATTTAATTAGTGAAAGATTCGTGGGCAAGTCATTTGGCGCAGACGTTAAATCATACAAAATTGAATACAAATCAGAAGAAAAGCAATGCAAATCGTGTTTGGGGTTATGTATAGTTTGAAATATTCCTTACCGCGAGTACTCCCTCAAAATTAACTTCAAATAGAGGAGTCACGTTAGACGTTAAAAATAAAAAACTTGGAAACCCGGCGGCGTTCCACCGATTTGAATAAAACCTTTTGCATTGTGTTGCTAAAGATGTGTAATGAAAAGTTTAAAAAAATATCTTCGCTAATTGTTATTTATTTGTTTAAACAAAGATTTCCGTAAAATCGTTTTTAACGTTGAATAACTTGAACAAATGCAATCCTAAAGCCACGAAAATAGTGCATTTATGTATCTGGTGGTCGCTAATTATAAATTTAAGGGTGAAAAATTCAAAATGGCGGCCAATTTTTTTTAACATTTAAAAATATTCAAAATAAATTATTAATACTTGACATACATATTCCTTAAAGTATTGGTAGATAACATAAAATAAGTTGAACTTGAAATGAAGGGTGAAACCACCCTTAAATCGAGCAAAACACCCACAAAAAATGCTTTTTGACGTTTATCTCGGAAAAGGTACATCGAAAACAAATGCCTTTTTTCAGAAAAATAGTACTTATAATTTACAATAAGAATGCTGGTATGAATTTTTCTTCTGCGGGTCATACTTTCTGAGTAATCAACTTTCAGAGTAAGGGGTAAGTTGTACCGCGCAGATGGCACGCTCCTTCCGTAGCTCATATTTCGAAAGGGGGTCGTTTTTGGATAAAAGTGTATATAACTGAAATTATGCAGAATTTTCCGTTGTACAATTTAAGTCTTATACATTTTCCTCCAAAAACCACCTTGTCTCAAGATATGAGCCATGGAAGGAGCGTGCCACCCGCGAAGTGAAACTTACCCCCTATTACTCAAAAAGTATGAACCGCAGAGATAAAATTCACACCAGCATTCTTATTGTAAATTATAAGTACTATTTTCCTGAAAAAAGTCATTTGGTTTTGATGCACCCTTTCCAAGATAAACGTCTAAAAGCATTTTTTGGGGGTGTTTTGCTCGATTTAAGGGTGGTTTCACCCTTCATTTCAAGTCCAGCTTATTTTATGT
>JBAGKK010000250.1:303581-318516 GCA_037177015.1 Euceroptres primus
AAGGAACTGATCAAGCAATCTCCTGAGGCATACTCATTTTTGAAAGAAAAATTTTCACATATTAGTGATGCAAAATTAAAAGAGGGCATATTTGTTGGACCTGACATTAGAAAACTTATGCTTGATGCAAATTTTTAAGAAAAGCTTTCAGACATACACTTAAAGTGTATGTCCATATGTTGGATTCTCATTTAGAATTTTTTCCTGAAAATCTTGGAGCAGTAAGCGACGAACATGGAGAAAGATTCCATCAGGATATAGCTGATATACCCTTTATTGCATACCCAACTCGTACTTTTATGAAATAAAATGACTTTTACACTTTTCAGCAGCCATCTTCGATTCGTCATCTTGGAATTTTGAAAAAATAATAGAAAATTCGTAATCAGCGACCCCGAAAACGCTTTATTGCATACCCAACTCGTACTTTTATAAAATGAAATGATTTTTATACTTTTTAGCGGTCGTCTTGGATTCGCCATCTTGGAATTTTAAAAAACTAATAGAAAATCCGTAATCAGCGACCTCAAAAACACTTGAAAATTGAATTGCAAGAGTAAAAATGATTTTTTTATAAGAATCAGATCAAAAATAAGAGATTAAATTCAACAGTTTTTTTCTTGTCGCGGCCATTCTTGGTCCGCGATTTTGAAAATCATAATGTATTATACAGCACTAAAAACTAGAAGCTTCAACGAAAATTTTAAGCCCTATAGGGTCCATTTATCTTAAAAATTGAAGTGTGAGGGCGGGGGGGGGGTTGCAGATTTCACGAAAAATGCCTCATATATATTTTTCAGTGCCGAAAAAATTGGGGAGTTGGGCTTATAAGAATTTCGGAACTATTCGGACATTTTCCAAGTGGTTTATTCAACGTCCTTAAGTGCGATTCAACTTTTAGAACCAACTGGAAGCACCAAGGCTCTACTAACAATTCCAACGAATATCAAATCCAGACCGGGTTTGATCCAGGCTCTAACCAGTGCCCAATTTTACTCCATTTGGAGTCAAAAACGGATTCAGCAAAACCATTCAGGGTTAATGCAGGTTCTTTCCATCCCAAACAAGGCGGCTCAAAAGGAAGACAGTCCAAACTCGAAAACTCTTACAACAGACTATCATAGGCGAATCGAATTGAAATATTTTTGGTAAGTTCAATTCCTAAAAATTACTATCCATATCTTTCTTTGAGACCAATAACTCAACGGCTTCCTTTATTTCAAGGTTGGAATCGGAGACACGTTCAGCTTGAAAAGAGAGATTACTGTCACTGCCGTCAAATAGAAAGACGAGTCACGAAAATCATAATTTCATAATTTTATAATATAAACAAATAAATTGATTATAAATGGTATCTTGCATCTCATATTCATTTGGCTTGTCCTCTTCCTTGGATTAGTTTTCTTATAAGACTAACCTAAATCGAGGAAAATTTAGGGAAAGTTAATTCTGTAATCAACTTCGTTAATTTAGATATCGACTCATTAGGTAGGACGTCATACTATGAATAAATACGAATACATAAATATACATGTGTAAAAGGATTTTAAAAAACTATTGAATTTTATGTAAAATTTCGAATAAATGGCAGATGTAGAATCGTTTGTATTGAATGCAGATCCAATACGGAGAATCGTTCGGATTGATCTATTTGCCGCCCAATGAAATCAAAATTGTATTTAGATTGATGCGCAATTATTCGGATTGAACTTCGGAATCACTCAATATCATTCAGAATGAGCAGTCAGCTAGGCGCTAGAGTATCCATCCTCAAAAATCGATAAAAAATTTAATAAAAATAATGAAAACTTTATTAAAAGCAAAAATTCTAAACTCAAAATATACCACTTTATAATAATCTGATACTAATCTGCAGTTTTTATGCATTTTCTTGTTTACATAAAAATGTTTTTGACATTAATATTTGGTTATTCAAAAATAATTTGTAATCTTAACTGGGCGCTTTATCGATTGAATAATAATCATTTAAGGACCTAGCGCATAATAATTGAAACATTTATTAATAAACATGTTTTTAATATTAATATTCATAATCCATGAGGTGAATATCACATCAAAGTATATTTATTTTAAAATATATACTTTTAAGACCTACTGAATATGAAAATACCAATAACTGTAGTACATAAAAGAATGCCCGAAATCTTCTGGTGTTTTGGAAAGCACTTGATGAATCACAGACATCTGGTTACGTGAGAATCGATTTTTCTAGAGAGAGGGGGGGGGGATGGTTTTAATTTACTAAGTCCGTACCTCATCTTCACAAATTATTCCTAAAAATTTTGAATCTTTTGTTATTATTATTTAATGAACGAACCAAAGGGCGGTTTTGGGTGATGTAGGAGTTACGCCGCGCCGTTCCACTGTTAATAAGTTTAGAAATCTGGCAAAAAATGTTAACTAGGTTAATTCCTAGTCATGCAGGTAAATGTGAAAGAAAAGTTGGCTGTATTAATTATGTATTTTTTATTTAACATCAAAAGTAATGACACTTGGGTTGGACAATGTCTCTCGTTTGCTCCTTAATGTATTCGCGTGTGAAAACAGAACTTATAGATAATCATACGAAAGGAATTGTCAATCTGAACGTATAAGATAGTAGATAAAAGCAATGTGTGTAGGTGGATGTGTAGTTGCATTTTTCCATGTATTTAATATGCGTGCATGTAACGGTGTGTAGCACATGTGCTGCTAAACGAAAACACAAAAACTATAGGGACCCGAACATCGAGGGCGATCTTCCGTTAATGAGTCGGACAGAGCGCTCTCAGGCGAGTCCCCAGTCACGCACAAACTATCTGTCCGCCTTCAATTATTTAAAATATTTACAATATTAATAAAACATTATTCAATTTTCTCATAATCATTCAATGTTTCTGTCACGTGTGGCGGACTGTGCAAGCAACGAGGTATTACCTTCTTATTCGGATTTTCCAGATGCTAAGACAATGGCTCAAGTGGCTTTTTTATTTTTTATTTTAAATTAGAAAGACCACAGTCTCACGAATCTCGTTTTGCCCTTCACGCTTCTTTCTCTCTTTTTTTTCTCGCAGGTGTGAAATTCGCGCTAAAAAAACGTTGCGCTTACTGAATTGGAATCATCATGAAAAGCTTTGTAATGAAGAAAAAGAAAGTTGAAGTCTCAGTCATTGAAGAATGTTAAGAAATTAAACTAAGAGGACAGGATTTGAGAAAAAAAGCTCAGTAAAAAGGCGACTCGTCCTGTTCAGTTCGCCACATATTTTCTGGTCTTAGACCAAGATTTTCTCGCACCTTCTCTATTATCATCATTTTTTTTCATTTTTTTTTTTGCTTATACTTACTTTGTTTTTTTTTTCTTCAACAACACGAGCTAAACTAAACCATATATAATAATTACATCTATTAATATCTTATTTTAACATGTATTATATTATCATTATAATAATAATTATTATTATATTATTTAAATTATTAGCCTAAAATGAGAGGCGGCGCACGATGGCAAAGCATTTTATTTGGGCTCCTAAGCCCCCCGGTACGGAACACCCTGTCGACAACCGCGGATCCTTCATCTTTCTCGCGAGCGTTTACAGAAAGCAATGCCGAACCTTCATTTGTATTTACCTGGCGAACTTTCCTGCTGAATAACTTGGATTACTCAACACCCAACACATGATCGAGTTACAAACACAATTTTTCATCAAAGTGCATACTTTGTAATCTATTACAGATAATCGTTGTTTACACAAAATTATGATGAAAAAGCTGCGTAAATAAATTCACAAAAGTAGAAGTGAGTCGCTGCTGATGCAGTAGTTGCAATTATCTAGAATAATTCCTGGAGTTCACACGCCTATTACTATTTTTTCAACGACTGTCTTGTAACGACTCATTTACTTTTGGACCTATAGCACGAATATCAGAGTAAAATCAGAGTTATTTTGATCTTCGCATCAAGTGTTGATTAATTAAGCTCATCTATTACAAGGTTAAGGTGTCAGGCTCTTTCGATCTTTTAAATTTCTGCATTCGGCGCATCCCCTGAACCTCGCCAGTTTCCCTCAACTGGGTATTTTTTTTCCACGCTGGCGAAGGCTTCACACAGCCCCTCGCGAGCACAACAAAGAAAATTATCCGAAGAGCTGAGGAGCTCACGCCTTTTTGTCCTGCTTACTCGGTTCTTCCATTCCCACAGATTGACAGGGAAACTGGCGACGGAAGAACGTACATTTTTTAACGCGTGTATGACACCTCGAGAACACCTCGATTATATGAACACTTTAGGTAGGTTTCGGGCCTGAGTCTCCGGGCCGAGACATAAGCGTGTGAATGTGTTACGTATGTGAAATTCGACTCAGAGAACGGTTTTCAACCGTAGGTCGCGTAGATAACGATATTATCGAACCAAACAGAGCGTCAAACTACGGCACAAAGCCCGATTTCTAGTCTTAAGAATTTTTTATGTATTTTCTGTTGGCCCCGGTTGGTATCCGGTCCCAAAAATCGCATGGCTGGCATTTAAGTCACCTTTGTAAAGAGCGTTATTCGACTCGATATCGTAGGTTGAGAACAGGGCGTTCAACGTTTTGGGGTTGAGTGATTTCTCGGTAGCGAGGTTGTCCCGCTGGCGTTTTACAATCTATGAAAAACTAAGAGAATGAATGTTTTTATCTTTACTGTTTTTTTTTTAATTAGATCACCTACGTAAGAATATGGTTTTACTTTTCCCTCTTCTCCTGTCTAGAACCATTCTGCTCCTACTGTTTCCCTCGTTTATTATTCATGTTATACTTTATTACGATTGAATCAATAACAGTTTCTCCTCTTCCCTTCCAACCCCGTGTGTTTCTTTTGGTCGCGGTGTACTTTGACTACGATTACCGCGTAGTCCGCGTAATACTTTAATTCAAAACCTCTTGTAGTTCATACTGATTTACTAATATTTATACTATTTGCCTTGATTTCGCTTAATGTTTCGCTCCCTGTGTGTTTCGTCCAAGACTCAAACTACTGATTATACTCAATCTGTTCATAGCTACTCGGAATAAGATTGAAACCGAACGACATTATTTCTTTTACAATGATAATGAATACTGCGAACGCGTTTTTTTAAAAATATTTCATTAGTTAATAATTATAATTTCCTTTTCTCTCTTCAACTAGGGCGTGCCAATCTAGCATACTGTTTTCTTCATCAGTTAGTAAATTATAGACTTCAATGAAGGTTCTTGGTATTACAAGACGTACCAGTTGTGATCTCCTCGGCGAACGTCCCGGTGTTCTTCGTTGAGCCTACTATTCAATGAATTCACTAATGACGAGAGAGAAAGCAGAGTTGAAGCTTCTCGATATCACAAATCTTTCTTCTTGAATTTGTTTTCTCTGTCGACTCGCATCTTCATCTTTGTCCTCAAGTTTCGTGCTTCTTTGGATTCTTTTAGGCCTTTCTTGCATTTTTCCCCACGAAATCGTTTACTCATGGTGTCGTCATTCCGTTCCTCATAATATGGACACACTATTTGAGATGAGCATACGGTTTGAATGTCCTTCATGATCGAAAATTTATAAGCTTAAACAAGCAGAGAAGGAATGACGAATTACTGTTTGCAAAAGCGCCCTAGTCTCGATGGACGATGTCGCCCAGCAGAGAAGGAATGACGAATTACTGTTTGCACAAGCGCCCTAGTCTCGACGCATGATGTCGCCTATGTAGAACACTCCCGGCGACGTCTTCGCTGCTGTCGTCGGTTTGTTCGATGTGAAAAAACCTAAAGCCAAGCGAGTCGGCTATAAAAATGATCAATGCAGACAAGCCTATCTCACGACGATGTCGACCCAGTAGCACGCCCTGTGTGAAACGTGTAAAATGTATTTGTTTTCTTCTCTTGCGAATGAATATTTTTTTGTCATTTTGTGAGTGATTATTTTTTGGATGTGTTTCTGCGTGGGTACTCTTTCCCTTTTCTGTCGCTGCTTCTTCTCTATCTCGTTGCGACGATGCGTCTAATAATAAGTTTCTTGTTCTAGCCAACCGCCAGGATTTCGACGAATGTAGAATCGCCTTGTTTCATCGTAGATGAAGATGGCGCACATGAATGGAATGGCAGGTAACCACCAAACAAACCTGAAATTTACGATAAGTTATTAAAAAATTTTCTGCACAATATCCATCAAAAACACGACTATTGTACAGTTTTTTCAGAACTAGTGCGTTAATAGAATATTGTGTAACAAGGGAGTAAAACTGGTCTTTTTGAGCAAGGGCGGCAAACTTCCACGAGCTCAAAAAGGTCAATTGCTCCCGCATTACACGCTATTTTTTTTCACACATGTAAAGAGAAGTCAAAGTTCTGTAGCTTTAGGACGAGAGAGTAAGGACGAATTTGCAAACGACGCTATTAAGAAGTACGCTATACCTACAATTAGATAATAGCAGAATAGCAACGCCCCCGACAGGAGAATAAACCAATCTTCACTCTATAATTTGCAATAAAAATGCAAAAAGGCTTAGTTTCCTGGGTTCTTTGCTGTATTTGATACGTTACTGTATCATAAGTACTTTTATATTTGATCTTTAATTTATTGCACATTAATTTTTCCACTGCAAATTTGGCTATTTCTATTATTTGCGATAGTAATTTATCGATACTACAAATAAGTTCACTCAGTTTACTCATTTTCGATCTGACAGTATTCGACATAACCTATAATGACGAGTTGACGTGAAAGAAAATGGCTGACTAACTACTGGAAGATCAACCATTTTCAATTGCTCGTGTACCCTGGTGGTGAGATGAACACTGAGTAATGCACTAATATTTCTAATGCACTAAGTGCTTAAAAAACTCCATAAAATAGTCGAGTTTTTGATAGGAGGTAGTACAGAAAACAGAATGTGTGTCACGAGCGCATGTAGGGTCTTTTTAACTCTTGTGAGTGTCGCACACGTCCAAACGTCCCTATTTATACGTTCTTGCTACACAAATAACTATATTATTTGATATTTGTTCTTCGGAATAAAGTAAAAATCAGTGAACAAATTTTGTTTTTTAAGTAAACAAATGAAAAATTATTTATACATTTTTATTTTACTGGCGTGAAAAAAGTATACCTAAAACATATTTATGTACACTACCGGTCAGAATTGAGGGACCACTTAAAAAATCGTATTAAAAACATGCTTGTTTTTAAAGAGTTCTGAATTATCATTTGGGTAGGTTGCGAGTTATCATCAGAAGAGATTTTTCCACTAACCATGAAAACAAAGTAGAAGAACATCTGGCATATAGTGCATTTCCTTGAAAGAAGAAATCTCGATCTCTCTTGTAGCTTAGTGGTCAGAGTAACCGACCGGCAATCGGGAGACCTGGGTTCGATTCCCAGCGGAGCGAAAGAGAATCTTTTTTCACAGAGTATTTCTAAATTCAAATATGAAATGCCTGTCTTTCTTGGTGGATACCTTATCAAGAAATAAAGGTATAGAGATTTATAAAAAAAGTGTTGGAAAGCTTATTAAATTCCGCGCCTAATAAGCCCTATTTAAAGTATTTTTGATAAATAGAAGCCAAGGCAGCGTGTAAGAAAGACCTACGTAATTTCCGTTGTAGGTAACTTTTCATTCTTTAACTTCAACTCGCTGCATTTTTTACTAAAGTTTTTGGAAAAATTCGAAACTACGCTAAATTAAATTCTAAAACCTCAGCTTTAAAATGAGACTAAGGACAATTTGAAATCTTTATTAGTTTCCGAGTTAGGACTTAATTTTTTTAGTCGTGCGCAAGTCAAAAATCGTTCGCTCGAGCGGCAAGTCGATCACCTATCCTTTCCTTTCGCATGTGAAATAGAGACAGAAGACTGCAGTCGGCTGCGGACCGAGCTATTTTTGTGTTACGCACGGCTCAACAAATTAAGTCCTAACTCGGAAACCAATAAAGATTTTTAATTGTTCTTAGTCTCTTTACTTTAGTGAAGTTTCAAATTTTTTCAATTACTTACAAAAAAAAATGCAGCGAGTTGAAGTTAAAGAATAAAAATTTTCCAAAAATGGAAATTATTATACGTCGGTCTTTTCCACATGCTATCTCGGCCCCTATTTATTGAAAACACTTCAAATAAGGCTTATTAGACGCGGTATTTAATAAGCTTTCCGATTCTTTCTTATAAATCCTTATACCTTTATTTCTTGATAAGATATCCACCAAGAAAGACAGGTATGTTTTTAATACGATTTTTGTAAGTGGTCCCTCAATTCTGACCAGTAGTGTACCATTAATAATAACGGCGTTATTGTATCTTACTTGAGAGGGAACATGCGGAGACCCTTATCCATTCCAGGTGTGTAACTAAGGAAAGCAGCTAGCGCTGTTTCGAAGATTAATCCGAAGTTGAGGGCCCAATTTCTCATGCCCTGATGGATGATAGAATTCCGTCTCGTTTTACATACGATTAAATCAGCCCACTGAACTATCACAATCGACACGAAGAACGCCGTGTGACAAGTGAACTCTAGCGTCTTGCGATCTCTATACGTCTGTGGAGAGAAAATCTTAGATAAAAAATCTTATTGCTAGTTAAACTCTTAAATCATCAATTAACGCTAAACTGCTCAAAATCTTGAAGATTAAGTAGCTGGGGCGTTCCATTTCAAAAGCAAAATTCGAATCACCGATGTTGTTTATTTTTAACTCTGTTATTATTGATCCTGCAAAAAAGTATCCTAATACAAACTTACGCAAAAAGTATTGAATTTCCATAAAATTTCAGCAAAGTAAATGAAATTGCAAATTTTCCATTGTTTATTTAAAAAACAATTTTTAATTATTGTTTTACAACCTAAAGGAGAGCACTGATTAAGTTAAACCACTATTTGGTCTGCAGCTAGCACCCACTTAACTCCCAGATCTTCCAGATGACTCTGGCATATCACGTGGACGTTCCCCGTGGCGGAATAACACAAATAATTCACTGTATTAGGATAGTGGACACAAGGTCGTCCACTTACGTTCACGTTTGGCGTCATTTATAAGGAATACAGTTGCAAGCACTGATGTATATAATAACTGGATGCCGAACGGGATAGTCCGAGTTGTGATGATTAGAAGACTCCGGCAGCCATATTTTTTTGGGCTCCGAATGAGTTTCCGACACTCTTCGGCAATGTTCGGTTCGATTTCGCAGCAAATTTGAATTCGCTAATATCGAAATGTAATTGCTTATTACATTTTATGTATTTCTAATTATCTTATTAACTTAGCTACCTTTGTTTTTCATTGCTGAAAATATGATATCTACAGACAAAAGAAATGTATTTATAATTAATAGGTAACAAGTATAATTTATTTATTAATTTACTTGCGTAAATAAGTCTGATTTATCATTGCATTCACACTAATATTGCCTAGATTACAGGTACATAAGCAAGGAAATATCTTTGCTGGTAGGAGTAATAAGAAACATGCAAGTATTTTAAACCAAAGCAACCACAATTTATTTAATGAATATTTAAAAAGTTAACACTAATATAAATTTACAATCTACCCCCCTTTTTACACATTCCCTTCGCTACCTTATAAAAATCTACTCAATCCTTCGTAACATAACAGCCCTAGAGCCGAATGAGTTAGCGCTTACCCCGAAAGGGATATGGCTTAATGGTATAATAATTAAATAATAATAACAATGGTAGCAGTAGTGTACATGTCTTAAAGTCGAGCAATAACTTTGCAAGCAAAGATTAATCAAATAAAATAAATAAATTTAACTAACTTAAAATATACATCGATGTGAATAATAAACGCTTAAATAAAAAAAACTTCATTTACTTTTTTGTTCTTTTTAAAAGACTATAAACACACTTGCATTTTATTTAACCATATAAAAGATCTCTTTTTAAGCTTTTATCGAGACTAGTAACAATATTGCAACACAAAACACAAAAACACAAAACAATTGTGAAATTAAAATACATACAAGTCAATTGTATGAACTAGTATGAAAAGACTAATACGAAAGTAATAACACAAAGTACGTATTAAATTAAAATAATTAAAATAAGTGGTATAATTCCTATTCTTAAGATTTTTGAGACTTATTTAGGGAAGTAATAATTTGAAACAAAGATAGAAAGCACATATTGAATTAAAATGCATTAAAACGTACTGGTTAGACATGCTGAAAGATTTCTTAAAATTATTGTCAAACGCCATATGTTCTGTAAGACCTCGAAACTCGCACTGTCTTTTTACTGATCTTCCAAAATAATCTAACTTCATAAAAAAATATATAAAAAAACATTCTAAAAATATTATAACTCAATTTAAAAACAAAATTATTTTACTTTACTTATTACCTATTTATCAATTTAGTAGATTTTTGGAGTTCCCTTAAAAAACCAACTGTAAACTTTCTTCGACCGTTGTTATGACCGTATGACCAAATAAATGTTTCTAATTGAAATAACTACGTTATTACCTATTAATTATAAATATATTTCTTTCTCATATTTTGAGCATTTAAAAATAAGGTGGTTAAGTTAAAAATATAAATAAAAATATAGAAATTGTAATAAACAATTACATTCTGATATTAGCAAATTTAAATTTGCCGCGAAGTCGAACCAAACATTGCCGAAGAGTGTCGGAAACTCGTTCGGAGCCCGAAGAAATATGGCTGCCAGAACTTTCTAATCGTCGCACCCATTTAGCATTGGGGTTCCCATCCAGGTGTATATAGATCAGTTTTTGCAAGTAGAAAATTTTTGCGTTTCTGATATTACTGTTTGATTATTATTCTATAGTATTTTTTAATATTTATTAATAGGACATCATCGCGATAAGTAAAAATGCGTACAAATAAAAAGATTATGAAATTTATGTACGGGTGAATACTAAAAACCTTATGGTTATGTCATCCAATTTTTGAACCTAAGTTCGTCCAAGTAGAATCACGTGACTTGAGGCATGACAGATTTTAGGAATTGCGGCATCTAGAGATAAGTTGTCAGCAAATATTTAAGACACGATATGTTTTATTTTCACTCCTTCAATTTTTATTTACAATGAAATCTATCGAAGTCACTGATATCTATAATAACTGAATAGCGGATGGGATAGATCGAATTGTGACCTTTTGAAGGTAGTGGAAGAAACGATCTTATTGGTGGAAGGCAGGATGTTGTGGCAACGATCGTCCCTTGGCACTTTTCAGCGACGTTTGGTTCGATGTTGTGTATGTGTAGTTAAACAAACATAGATAGAATCGAATCGAATGTCTCCGAAAAGTGCCGAGAGACAATAATTACCTAAATAAAAATTTCTTTCATTAGTCACACAGATTTAACACGACCATCCGCTATCCATTTAATATAAACATCAGTGATTGTAGCCGACACATATGGGGGACATGTTCGATTATGGTAGCACCAATAGCAAGCGTGAATTTGCGCGACTGACCAATCACGTCGGGGATTCTAGGTAAGTCCGACTGCCGTAGGTTCGGCTGTGATAGATTCTAATATATGGGAGAATTGGTAACGTGCGGTCGACCATTGGTAAGTGGATGATCATTGGTTTCACTACCCTATAACCCACTAGTGTATTATGCCTTCACTATATAATTCAGCCACCTCAAGTGTATTTCGAATAATTTATTATCCTAATCAGAAAAGAAGATATTTATGATTAACTTTCGAAATACAGACAGGCTGATAGCTACTTAAAGATTAGTTTTACATTTAAACAAATAAAAACAAAATCAATTTAAATCTTTTTTCCAGTGTAGTGTCAAATACCTCTCTTTATCTTCTTTTGCATAATCAAAGGCGATAAACATAAAACCTTCACACCAAGAAGAAATATGTTTATCACTAACCCATTCTTGGCCATAGCTGTCCGTAAGGTCGTTGATAGCTTTAGAATCCCACTGTTTGCGGATACCGAAGAGATGTGAGGGCAGGAATCCGTTTTCAGCCATGATAACGAAGTAAACGAAGAAACCCGCTGCCGCTTGGATCATACCAATCTGCCCATATGCCATGGAGATAAGCCTGAGAAATAAGAAAATTTTATTATAGCTAGCAGTCAATGAACAATTCGTAAGTCAAAAATCATACGCTACATTTAAAGAAACTCTTTGCACGAGGATTCTAAATCCAACCTTATACTAAGATGTTTTACTGGTTCAGGATTGAGGAACCTCGGTTGCAAAATGATTCGTTCCAGATGATATAGAAAAGCTTTGCCTCTAATCGTCTAGTTTGTTGTCACACTAAGAGCGTAAGGTGATTAGTTTAGAAGCCAAGGTGACTGAGTTCGGTTATTACTTACCAATTAATGTACTTACGATTGTAGAAGAGCACACTCCTTGCCGTAAGAGCATGCCATTCTGACAACATTCATTTCTGGTCCGAACTCGTACTTATTTTATGCAAATACTCTACAGTCCGTAATTAAGTGACAACCCTCTTTTTAACAAAGTTTTTTTAAGTTACACTTCTGAATAAAACTAAGTAATTTTTTTTCTTAATTGGTTTAAAGAGGATACAAAATTGTGTGTTTGACTTAAGAAAAACTTTACTCAATATACTTTGTCTCATTTAAAAAGTAACCCTCACCAATTTCGCTGAAAATTTCCTTATAATTTATGCCTTGTGTTTGTTAAAACTATCACGAGGAAATTGGAAAATCTTCAGTAGTTTCGGAGTTTCAACTTTTTGTTTTTAGAATACTGCATTATGCATATTTTCTGAATATATTTTTGTTCCAAATTAACTTAATCCTCTGAAACTTCACTGCACAAAAAATCAAACTATTAAATAGTGGCTGTTGCCATAATAACGGACGGCAGAGCATGCATCTCGTTACGAGATCTGACACTGTCAGCTGTACAATATTTGTTATCTTTTTATTGAAAGCAAGAAAGTACAATTATTTAAAATAGATATTGAGTTACATTTCTAATATTTGGCAATCTATTACTTTCTGTTAGGAAAATATTAACTTGAAGAATGTAATAAAATATGGGTAAATCCGTTTTCGATTTAGTGAAATTTCAATAGAATACTGAATAGAATAATAATTTTTTCTTGTATCTTTCAAGATAAAAAAGTGAAAATATTATTTAATGAGTTTTTCTGTGATCGAAAGTGATTTAAAAGTTGGCGAGGATTACCCTTTTACAGAAATTTCGCTTAAAATTACAATTTAATAAAACTATGTTTACCACTTGGTTTCGCAAAAAGAATACAAATTTTGCTGCTTTTTCTTGTTTCAAAAATAACAAAAAAGAGATATAAGGTTGAGATGCAAACGCTTAGGAATATCCGACGTAATAGTTATAAATCTATTAAACTCCCTTGAAGTAAAATAAAAGCATTTTAATCAAACCCTGTTTAATAGACCAAACGTGTGTGCTGATTACGTTGTTTGGAACCAGAGGTGGCTATTTAATAAAATAGATATCTTAAGTTTATACGAAAAATATGACGCATGATTTGTTATTTACTTTGTCCATTTGCTATAATGATAACTTAAACACGAAACAGACAAAATTTTCGGTTCGGGTCTGCTTATCCACATTGGTGAACCTGAACCAGTAAAAATCAGGTTGAGTCCGCTTTATGCATGCATATAATATTTATTTAAAGTTGGCATTATTTGTCATTAACTATGGTAATAAAAACAATTTTTTAAGATTTTAAAGGATTTTAAAACTTCTAGACTTAAAAACGCGAGAGAGACCATATTGAGCAACCTTACTCGAGTACTAAAATTGTCAGCATAGAAGTAAGATAAATTATATCATCACTGGATTTTTTTATTGGACATTAGCAACATTTTTCTATGTCCTTGCATCTTCCACAAGGTTAACTCCGGCTTGAATCTAATTAATTAAGTGTCACAAGTGTCTTTATTCCACGTTTTGCTATTTGTAGGATGATGAGTTTTTAGGTTAGTTACATACAGAGATTGAAGAGTCCAGAAAGGCCAGGTAGATAAATGAATGGAGGAAAGAAAAAATAAAAGGCTTAAAAGAAGGAAGAAAAGTTCAATTTAAGAGAAAAGATTTGGAGAAATTATTTGGAAAAAAGAAAAAGTTTGCCAGCGAGATAATCAGTCATCAAAGATGTTTTCGGAACAGCGCCCTTAACTCAATTGGTTATTTCACTCCCAGCCTTTGATATTGAACATTATATTTTCAATGACTCTTTCGAAAACATCTTATCTGTCTAAACTAAACAAATCGAACTTATTGCGAACACACTGCTGATACTGTGCATGCTTTCCTGAAAGCGTATAGCCTCGTGTTTGAACATTCATTTTTCTTCAACACACTGCGAAAGAGCTAAAGCTAAACATATCATTCAGGTTAACCACCGATTATCGTGATTATAATTAAGGTGCACCTACACCTAATCATTTAAGCAAGAGATTCTAAATAAGACTCAAAAGCATTCGACATTCACAACATCTAAAATTCTATACATTGATTTGCCGTGCTATGGATGAACTACTAAATCCCAAAAAAAAACTGGCGTAATGAGTTCGAATGAAGCTTAAACGAGTGATATATGGTTTTTGTGTGTGTACGAGCACATAGATGCGGCATTATAAAATTCAACCAACAGTCATTTTCTGTTGCTGTATAATGACAACTAAAATACAAACAGATTTCTGTAATTTAAATTTTCAGAATTTTTTAATAACTTGGTTTCTTTGGATTTCTAGGTCTAGTTTGCGGGAAAATGCAGTAACAAAAATTCTCTAGTACGGCTTTTTGCTAACGGTATGTTCTTCCTAACGGCCTGCGATATATATATTATACAGTAAGGACATTTTCTAAGCAGTCAGTTAGTGAGACAGCAATATCGATTCTCATCTGTCTCATGAGCACCTGTCTCAAAACTCACTGGAACGCAAACGTCCTTACCATATAT
>JBAGKK010000250.1:323542-352961 GCA_037177015.1 Euceroptres primus
GACTTCAAACAACAACAGATGGTGCTATATATCTAATCCCTGAGGGTCTTTGTAGATTTAAAATTGCATTGAAATTTGTCTGGGGTCCGTTGGACCCCATGTGTCCTCAACGGGTTAAAATGAAAAAATAGGCGGTAATTTTTTTGTCTAAGGAAAACTATTAGACGGTAAGATCTGAAAAATATTTTAAAGTGGCGCTTATAGGGTACCAAAAAAATCTAAATTTTGAAGAATGTAATAGCCTTATCCCCTAACATTTTTTCTTATTAGAAAAAATAACATCCCTTTTTTTGTTTTTGATAAAAAACATATTTTAGAGATCGTTCAAGGTGCATGAAGAGAAAAAAACGACTTTTTTCCCATTTTCTCTAAAACTGTTGGTTTTAGCGAAAAAATATACACACAAAATGATGTTTGTTTTTTCTAGCGAACATTTTTTGTTTATAACTTTTTGTTTCAGAACCATTTTGGAGGCAGCAAATCACTTAACCTAGAGAAAAAGGCTTTTTTACCATTTTTGTCTAAAATTTTTGATGAAAGTGTGAAAATATATCACATGGAAGGTGAATATACTTAAAATGAACAACTTTTGGTTCAAATATTATATGTTAAAACTATTCAATTCGTAAAATCAATAGTTTTATAGCTTCTTTTAAGAATTACGTATTATTTTATCCATTTAGAACTTTTTTGATAAAAATATTATTTATTATAAACTCTTTTTAGCTATTAAATTATCATTGTTTTTATGTTTTTATTACATTTTTGATATCGAAATAAGTTTAATCTGATTTCAATCCCTTGACAATAGTGGACTTTTTTGAATCATTAAATTTTTGGCGGTGTTGTTCGACGACTTGTACTTATAGTACAGTTTCTGGTCCTTTTGATTCGAAAGGCTTGAGTTAAATAAAAATAAGACTGTAAAAGTTCACAAACCGCAGAACAGAGAAGTAACAGTCCGTCCGGGCTTAGATTTTCTAATTCCATGAATTTAACATTTTTTACATAAAAAAAGAAGTGTAAAAAATAATTGCAGTGACTTTCCATGCAAGCGTGAAGTTCAAAACAGTACTTACTACAAGTCGTCGAACAACACCGACAAAAATTTAATAATCTAAAAATCAGATTAATCCTATTTCGATATCAACAATATGTTTTACCTTCTCCATTCAATATGTAAACAATGATAATTTACAAGCTAAAAAGAGTTTATAATAAATAATATTTCTAACAAAAAAGTTCTAAATGAATAAAATTATACGTATTTTTTAAAGGAAACTATAAAACTTTTGATTTTACTAAATGAATAGTTTTAGCATTTAATATTTGAAACAAAAGTTGTTGATTGTTAAGTATATTCACCTTCCATGTAATGTATATTCACACCTTCATCAAAAGTTTCAGAAAAAAATTGTAAAAAAGCCTTTTTCTCCACGTTTAAGTGGTCTACTGCCTCCAAAACGGTTCTGAGACAAGAAAGGTATAAACGAAAAATGTTCGCTGAAAAAAACAAACATCTTTTTTCGTGCATATTTTTTCGCTAAAACTAACAGTTTTCGAGAAAATGTGGGAAAAATCGTTTTATTTTCTTCGTGCGCCTTGAGCAACCTCTAAAATATGTTTTCTGCCAGAAACAAAAAATGCGATGTTATTTTTTTCTTATACGGAAAAATTTTAAGGGATAAGGCATTCTTCAAAATTTAGATTATTTTGGTACCCCATTAGCGCCACTTTAAAATATTTTTAGGTCTTACCGTGTAATAATTCTCCTTAAACCAAAAAAATTAGAGCCTATTTTTTCATTCTAAGAAAAAATTTGTTTACCTTATGTATAAATTTAAGTTCCATGCGGAGGTACAAAAACATTATTTTAAAAAATAGGAGTTCATTTTTACCAACCATCATTACCAATTCGTTACCTATTTACTAAAGTAACTAGTTACTTCCCATCACTGTTTGTTAGAGTGGTCGAAAATAAGTGGCTGTTTGGATTTTCACGGGCGCCGACAATTATGTATAGCCTAAACAAAAAAATATATCTATTTCTTTGTTTTTTTTGGGGTCATTTTTCAGCCCTCGAAAATGTTTTAAAGATTCTTTTAAAAGTAATGTTAAAGTGACAAATCTGTGCGTACTCTCTAAGGATTCACCTGCGAGGTCTCTAGAGCAGGTAACGCCAACTCGACAAGTGTAGGGACCAATAATAAAATAATATTGGTTTCCGTTTCCTGCCTTAGGGTCACTTTATATTTCAAGTCACCAACAGGATTCGACTCGGTGCGGTTTGTTGCACCCGCCATAAACTCTTCACCTGTTAACCTATGGGCGAACTTAAAGTAAAATTATTAGTTTTTCCCCATTTTTCAAAGGTCTCAGTTTATTGTAACTCTTTTACCATTTAAGTTGTTCTTTCCCAAATTTATTTTGAGAGGTTCAAAGAATATTCTGTAAAAATTTCACTTCACACAAACTTAACCAAAGCGTGCGATAAGTCGGCAAATATTGCGATTTTGGCAGAATTCTAATTGTTCTAAAATTGTTACATAATATTTCTGAAATGCGAAAAGTTGACAAAATCCATTTTGAAATTTATGAAAACAAATAACTTCCAGATTAAATAAATTAGTTCATAATTTCTTATGAAAAATTGAACTTGAACAAGAAGTGGTATTTTTATGTATTAAACTCCATAAGAGGAACAAATGCTTCTCGAGGGCTGAAAAATGACTCGACAAAAAAACAAACAAATAGGTACTTTTTTCGGCTAGACTATACATATTTGCCTGCGCCCGTGAAAATTCAAACAGCCACTCATTTTGAACCCCTCTGTGGAATGCGGTCCAATTATTATGTGTTATATCTTTTCATGGGGGCTTCTGTAATGACTATAAGTTTTTGTTTCTATCTCAGGAAGTTTATCTGTAAATTTTCATGCAGTATAATTTGACTTTTAAGTGTAGGATTACCTATAAAAGCACGATGACAGAAAAATGACACTTTCTGTGGAAACGCCCATATGTGTATACAATATGCATTTTTTACCTCTTTTCCAGATCAAATAGTACATTGCGTGACTCGCGAACTGACGGCTTTTTTTAAACAAGCGCCATGTTTTTATAACGAGTCGTAGGCGAGGGCACTTGTTTAAAAAAAGCCGTCAGTTGACATGAGTTGCGCACGAAACTTTTCAGAAAAAAATCATAAAAATGACGTGTTTTCATGCCTCCATAGTCAAAAGCAAAAGTACGCGTTTTGAGTCGGTGAAGGCACGCACGAGAGTTTTCATAATAAAATCAGGAATGGCGTAAAAAGCAAGTGAAACTATATGGATGTAAAAGTACTCGCTTGGCATTTAATATAGGTGGCGATAGGACCACGCTACACTTCCCGTTAAAAACATCGACTCACCAATCCGCTATGAATTTCTCTTTCTATCTTTGTCAAACTCGCTCTGTCTCAAGCGTTACGAAAATACGGAGGCACGCACAAATCGAGCTCTTTTTTGAACTCTGACGTCACACCGTGCTTACTGAGCCTTCATTTGTAACTTATCGAACACACCGACAGACACCGCTCAAAACGCGTACTTATGCGTTTGTCTATGGAGGTATGAAAACACGCCATTTTTATGATTACGTTCTGCAGTATCTAGATTTTTCTAAAAAAAATCAGGTATTAAGAGGTTGACCTGTACCACAAAAATGAAGATTTGTAAGGATGATCGTGGAAACAAAAATTAAAGCCTTCTTCGTCACGCCTAATTAATTAACAAGCGCTTTCAAACAGAAGCGTAGAAGTATGATTTTCATTCCACGCAATGTATTTTTGACGTAAAATGAAATATAAGTAAAAAACGAAATAATACTGAAAGAATTTCTAAAGCTTTTAATTCTTCCCCAAGCGGGTTCAAGGGTAAAATTTCTTTGCATTATATTGTTACACAATCACTTATAAGTATTTTAGGCCGATTTCTATTTTAAGGGATTAGGTAAGTTGTAAACTTCATTTTTTTCAAACCTAATGTATACAGAAATCAAGAGACATATAGGGTAATCGGTACAATTTTTAGTTACCTCCAAATGATTGACCTTTTCCTTAAAATATACTCAATAAACAAATATTTTCAAATACAATTTCTAATAAATAGTGCAATGTTAAGTTACCACTACAATCTGCGCTACTTATTAGCAGTTTTATTTAATAAATGTACAGTTTGAAGATGGCCAATCATTGTTTAAAGGGCCCAATCATGGTACCGATTACCCTAGTTCAACAGAATTTTTAAGAAAATTCTTTTTAAAAACTTATTAAAAATTTTTATAAAAAAGTTAATAATTTTTTAAAAGTAATTTAAAATAATTTATATATGTATAATTTAAAATAATTTAGGAAAATTCTGTTGAAAAAGTTACTAGCAAATTTTATAAAAATTGTTAATAATTTTTTAAATATAATTTTCTTAAAAATGCTGGTTCCATCAAGAGATTGTAGATATTTGATTTCTGCACATTTCAAAAAAACATTGAAATCGCTTGGGCGGTTTTGGAGAAAACATGTACAGAATATGTACACCGTTCGACAGTTCATCGTCTGCCCAATTTCAACATTTTGTAAAATTTTAAAACTTTTTTTGTAAAATATTCACAAAACTCTAAGCTAAAATGCAAAAAACCTGCAGAACTCTATGTCTTTTCATTTTTGTATAGATTAAGCTTGAAAAAATGCAGTTTACAACTTACCTAACGCCTTAAAAATTTGAAAATTGCATACATACGGCCTGGGTCGTGAAAGCGAATTAAAAGCGCACAAGTGGGTGCTTCTATTTCCTGAAGGGGATGCATAGGTTCAATTTTCGATTTTTTAAATCTTATATTGTCACCTAATCATTCAAAAATATTATTTACGTTTTTTATTTCACTAGAAATCCACTCATAAATTTTCTCTTTTTTTTATCACGGATGTTACCCGCGTCACCCCTTAACCACTTAAGACGCACGATTATTTCCCACGATCATGTTATCGAATAACCATTTTTTATAATTTTTATTTATCCGTATTGACATTTGCCAAAATTTTTAATGGTCTTAATTTTCAAGTAACCGAATTTTTATTTACCAGAATTGTTTGTCATCATTTTTATTTGGCCGAATTGTAATTTCTCATAATTTTTACTAATCCGAACCACTATATGATATAATTTATGTTTATCCGGTTCGCCATCTGTCATAATTTCTATTTATCTGTATGGCGATTTGCCATAAGTTTTGCGTATCCGAATTGTCATTTATCACGCAATTCGGTCTAATGAAAATCATGACAAATGACTCTTCAGTCAAACAAAAATTCTGAAAAATTCGGTTACTTGCAAATTAGGTCAAATAAAAATTATGGGGCATTTTCATGAAAAACGTGACTCACGGCGGTCATTTTTCAGGATTATATCCATGAATATATGGATATTAATTTCATTGTATTGATTGGATTTATGCTATTGACTATTTTTAAAAAAAGTAACATTTTTAATCACTTAAAATAAGGGTGACGCACAAACACCTAACATGAAAATATCCTATGACGAATGACAATTTTCATACAGAAGTTATGGGAAATTGCAATTCTGATCAATAGAAATCATGATAGATGACGATTCGCATAAATAAAAATTATGATGAATGGTTATTCGGTAATATGAATTTTGGCCAAATGAAAATTATAACAAGTGGATTTTGGTGAACTATCATGTGTCTCAACCAATTGTTTCTTATTGTTTAAAAAGAAGTGAAAGTTTATTTTTAACAGTGGTTTATTTCACTAAATCGTATTTGTTAAACCTTCAGATGATTTAAAGGGAACATACATATACATTCAAGTAAATGCAACTGAGTTTATGTGAATTTAATTCATTAAACATTTTTAAGATTATTACTCGTGCCAAATTTGAAAAATTTCCACTTATAAAATATTGATTTCTAACAACTGTGAGAGTTAAAGGTCTGAAAAATGAAATCGTCATTGAATAATTTGGATATTTCTTAATTTCCTTTTCACTTCAATTTTTTTACTATCCGGAAACAGTTTGGTTAGAAACATTGTAGCGCTTTAGAAGGATCAGTGGCTCCTATTTGAGTGAATCAAATGAGGCGATTAGTTAAATCTAACATGAGGTGCAGGATAGCTAAGTGATTTTGATGGGCAGTCGAGAGACCCACCTTCGGTTGACAAGATTGTCTCTGTAAGGATCGCGTGGCTGTCGTTTCATAATGTCCGACTCCGGTGCCTCGTAGGCTAGCGAGATGGCCGGTACCTACCATCCATCGTCAATTAGAAAGCTTATAAAAGGTCCCCTTTAGCATTGGCGAGTGAGATGAATCATTACAGTAATAATAGGTATAAAAATGCATAAGAAGAGAAAACAAAGGACAGAAGCAGGCTCAAGTGAGAATTAACTCGGGATCCATGTGTACTTCCTAAAGACCTGCTGGATAAAAGTACCTGCCAGCCAGAACCTGATTTTCAAATATTAACAACGCTCTAAAACCAAGAATAACTTCAATATTAAGTAGATTGTGTAGAGGAAAAAGTGTTTTATTACTGAAAACCGGGGAATGAAAATCTGCAGTCAATTTGCTGTTTTTATTATCATTGGTTCTAAACTTCGCAAAGGATCTAATGAAGCTTGATATATTTCTCTGACAATCAGGAACTGGCCAATAGTGAAAATAAAGAAAGTTATCGATGCCATTCTGAAGCAATTTATTGTCGCGTGGAAAAGGTGGTACTTGAAGTTAAATGTAAAAAACAGACATTTTTTTCTCACATTGTTTCTTTGTGATATTCTGATTCATTAAATAAAGTTGAGTTGGTATATTCTCTTTTCCACGCGATCACGGCGAGGCAAGAATTGAAACAAGGCGCTTCAGATACGTCAGAATCCCTAGAAAGAATCACCAATAGAAGAGAGCATCAGTGTGAATAGGTGGTGCCAATTGCGCATAAAGCTTCTTTAATAGATTTTTTCACCTCAAAATCATTTTAAAACCGTCATGTAAGACACAGCGTCTGTAGGCGGCATACTATAGAATAAAACGCGAGAAGACTGAAAAGAAAAATCTGCAAGAATCATTGAATATGTGCCTAGCGACTTGGTGGTAGCGAGTACTAACAGTATAGTAGTGGTAATAGGTAATAATAGTAGCAACTGCTGCAATCACAGTAGAATTGTAAATATATAATATTAACAATAACAAAACAATGGTGACTGTTTCTATAGTAGAAATCGAAAATTAAAAATACTGCAAGAACGTTGTCGAATCAAGCATAGAAGATACCAGAACTAGACATAAAATACTAAAATTAATTTACTCTAATATTAAATGCTAATTTAATTTGTAACTGAATTATAATGTCGAGAGAATACAATAGTATATCGTCTATAATGGAATAGAAATGACAAATTGCATTGAAATAATTTGTACTGTTATTTCAAATACTCAGACAGTAATTTTAGAAATTCCTTAAATACTTTTCTAATTGATTGAAATATTTTTCCAAGAAGGAAAGTGGTGATTTCAAAGGAGAGGGAACAGAAATATTTTCACTAATGACCGAATCCATTTCAAATTATGTAGGCCGGCGGGTGACCTGTTCAGAATTGGCTTGCCAATGAAATATATTTTTGTACATGAAAAATAAGGGGTCGCATTTTATAAAACTTTAAGGGTTCACAATTTTTATAAATTTACATAGCGAAATATTTACATTTTTACGAATATTTTTAAATTTTACGGGAAAAATGAATTTTTTGCAAATTTTACTTTAAAAACATTGAAATTTTTGAGATATTAAGGTTTTTTTGTTCCAGTTTGTCACATTTTTTGATTCTTTCGAAATCCATGAAGAAAATTAAAAAATAATAAAAAATGGTAAAGCTATTTTGATTTTTGGAAATAACTAAAAAAAATTTTTCTCAAAAACCCCACCTTTTTTCCCTGAAATGTTGAGAAATAATAGGTATCAATATAGTCTACTTACCACAAATTTCTTATTTGGTATTTTGTTTGTTTTTCGGAAGAAAAAACTATTTTATATTTTTGCTTCAAAATCTTCCCATTTTGGCAATTTTTGAGATTTTAAGTTTTGTCTTATTGCAGCTTATCACGTTTTTTACACTCCTTCGAAAACAATGCGAGAAACAAAGAAATAATAAAAAACGATAAAGCTATTTCAATTTCTTGAAAAAATAAAACACGAGATTTTCTTAAAACAAAGAAAGAATAAAAACTTGAAACCTGGTGAAATTAAAAAAGGTGGAATGAAAGGGATAAAAATCCTTGTATTTCAGTCCGAAAATCTACTTGGGTTATAGAGGATTTGTATTAAACCGAGTATCACATGTTTGCATGACTTTGGTTCTGAAAAAGACCGTTTAGAGTTGTGTTATCTGGGGCGATTTTAACCCATGGTGGCGACAGGTAAATTTCGGAGAGGTTTGTGGTTGGTGTTGCGTCTGAACGCTTTCGATCCGTGCCCGATAGAGTACTGCTTCCTTCTGGTGTCTTGAGGAAACGACGCAAAGAACTTCTGAAAAGTAAAAGGTTTCTCGGCGTAGGGGGGCGAAAGAAATTAAGACGTGGTAAGACACCCAGTAATCTCTAAGGAAATGTTACCAAAACAACTATAATGCTATTCACTTCTATAAAAGAAGACGCTAAAGTTGATGGCGATTATTGGTCTTAAGGTGGAATTACTTGGCTATTTATCTTATACGCGCAAAATAATATGTCGCTTATTCGAAATTCGGTTGGGTTGCGGGTTAGCAAGGGTGGCTGAGCAGCTAGGTGTCGGAGGAGCGAGAGCTGCTTGTGGTCCGGATTTGCTGGTCTTAGCGCGCACCAATAAGAGTGAGCTCGCTGTGCCGCGTTCTCATTGGCCGAAAAAAGGAGTCAGTGCGCCGCTGATTCCGAAGTGCCTTGCCAAAGAGGCAACAATAGTGGAAAGGCACATAAGAAGCCGGTTGGTCGCAGAAGTTTTAATTCGCGCGGTCAATATTTCGTATAATGCGATCTAACAGCGCCGCGATTTCATTGGTCGAGAAAAAGGAGTTAGCGCCTCAATCCAGTCTTCCGCGTGTTAAACTGGCAAGGTACCTAAGAAGCCGGATGACGTCTAGAATACGCGTTCTTACTATCTTTTTTTCCGAGAAAATACTGCAAAAAAGAAAAAACTAAATTACATCCTAAAATATATACTAACAAAGAAATTATAATAGAGACTTAGTGACTAGTATTTTACAATACGGTAGTTGGTGGCTGGAGCGTGACTTTTCGATTCTACTGTGCCTACCTTGACTACATTGGAACGTCGGAGAACATCTCTGGTGGGATCGATCACCTGATCGACTTTAGTTGTACTTGACGGTGTTAGGAAACCAGAATAGAGAAGAGAATGAACTCCTGATCATCATGATTGGAAGGGATGGTCGCCTGGCCAGATTTGGGCCTCTTCTTAGGCCGCCCTCTCCGGCGCTACTGGGCCAGAGGGACTTCGTTGAGCACTCGCACGACAGTAGGATCAGCATTGACTGTTCTTTGTTTTTGAGTGTAACCAGGGTGCGCGTCATTCCTTGGGGGCTAAGGGAGCAAGAATGAACCCGCGATTCCTTGAGGGCTGAGTGGTGCCTTCGGTATCAGCAGTGGGGCTGTCGCCGAGGCGGTGGTGAGCAGTCTCTGGAACGGTAGTAGGATCGTCCTCGTGTTTGAGAGCTGTCTCGTCCTAGTGGTTAGACCTGGATAGACGTTTTCGTCGGGCGTGCAGGTAGGGCTTCGCTGACGCCTCATCTTCAGCCACCGTAAAGGCTTCGCCGGTGATTCTGGGGTAGTCTGCTGGATGACCGGAGCAGTGATGAATTTTGTTTGCCGACTCTAGGGTTCATCGAATTCGGCATTGATCACTCTTGCAAATAAGCTGATGAAGTTCGGTGGCTGGGAGGCAAGAATTGATTCTCGAATGGAAGGTCGGAGTAATTCGAATAGAGTGGCAACTTTAGTTCCCTCTGTTGGCGTCGTTGGAATAACAGGAATTTTTTTGCAGGAATGGGTCTACATATTCCTTAGCATCATGGCGCACGGAACACATATGGAAGAGCAGTTGTCCTTCTATGTTCGCGACAACATAACGGTGGAGCAGGAGCTCTTGAAATCATGCCCAGGATTAGTGGAGGCCTCGGTACATGTCCGAAGTGCCTTGCTAGAGAGACAGCAATAGTGGAAAGGCACATACGAAGCCGGGTGGCGGCAGAAGTTTTATTTCACGCGATCTATCAGTACTGTCTTTTATGGGAAATTCGGATTGGTCTCGGGAAATTAACAATAATTAAGATGGAAAAGTTATAGTAATTACGATGTGTCTAATTAGCATACGTTAAACTGGTAAAGCGATTTCGATTTTCAGGTGTGTTGGGTGATAATATACGCTACCTACTATAAATTTTAAAATTAGATTGTACTTATATTTCAAGAAACAAAAAATTCTATTTTTCTTTTTGTTCTCGCATTTATTGTATTCTAGAAAAAATAGAATTTTTTTCTCTTGAAATACAAATACAATCCTGCTTTAAAACTTATGGTAGGCAGACTATCTATATAACCACCCACCACATCTGAAAATTCCAACGCAAAAAAAGGTAGCTGTTCAAAGAAAATTTCGTGTTTTATTTTTTCAAAAAATCCAAATAGCTTTACCAGTTTTTATTCTTATTTGTTTTTCTCATCGGTTTCGAAATATTGCAAAAAACTTGATAAACTGAAACAAGAAAAACCTTAAAATCTCAAATATTGCCAAAATGGCAAGGTTTTGAAGCAAAAATATAAAATAATTTATTTCTACCGAAAAAATACAAAAAGGGCAATCTATATAGTTTATCCTTTGAAAGCGACGGCCTTATTCTACAAACTTAAGTAATTTTTTTCAAACCTCAGAGTATTTTTATTTTTCGCTTTGTCTTAACACCTGAGTTTTACATTGTAATCGCCACCGTCTTTGTTTTGTTTTTCTCTATTATAAGGCGTTCATATGTATCGTTATCATGTTACCCTTTAAATGACCTATTTGGGTCGCGGGGAATGTAATTAAAATAAATAAATAAATAATAAATCTACGGTAAGTAGACTATATTGGTCAAAATAGTCAAAATAAACTATCATTGCTTGAAATTTCGGGGAAAAAGGTGGGGTTTTTGAGAAATCATTTTTTTTCCAAAAATCAAAATAACTTTACCATTTTTTATTATTTTTTAATTTTCTTCATGGACTTCGCAAGAGTGAGAAAAATGTGACAAACTGAAACAAGAAAAACCTCAATATCTAAAATTGCCAAAATCGCAAGGTTTTTGAAGGCAAAAAAACTAATTTTCCCCTTAAAATTTATAAATATTCGTAAAAAAATAAATATGTCGCTATGTTAACTTGAAAAAATACGTGTTCCCTTTTTTGTCACGTACAAAAACATATTTCATTGGAAAGCCAATTCTGAATAGGTGATCCGCCGGCCTGCATGATTTGAAATAGATTCGGTTCAATATTAAACAGCACTGACTAATAGCATAATTAGTACTGACAGTGACACTATTAGACACTGGTATTACTATAATAATACTACGACTACTGATATTTCTGCAAGCAGCAATACTAGAATATTAAGAACACTACAAAGACTGCTGTGTCTTCGACTAGGACAATAGGAAAACTATTAGTTGCTCTAACAGTGTTCATAGTAGTCCACGCAGTGTCCCTATCATTCCACAAATGTTACTAGCAGAATTAGTTTTCGCAGTAGTATTGCAAACAACACATCACTACTGTTACCAATAGTATTAGTAATTCTAGTAGTGCCATTGCCAGTTCTAGAGGTGCTAATATTGTTATTACCGTATAAATTTTTTAGTGCCTGTGTCGTTGAAATAACAGACCAAAGAGGCAGCACGATGAGCATGTCAAAATTGTCCCAGCTTAAAATGTCCGATGGAACCCGAATAAAAACCGAGTAGAAGATGGGTTTTATCCGGTTCTTTTGGAATCAAATCCAGATTTCGTCTCCGTTATATATCCGATCCAACAATACAATGTAAAATGAACAATACAAGTCGAACACCTTCCAATTGTAAAATGCGCAATATTTTGTATATTGAGATATGTTTTCAAGAACATTTCAACAAAGGCAAGTACATATGCAATAAACTAAAATCTTAAAACTATACGCTATCGCAGTGTTAATACTATCCTAAATCTCTCGAGCGCTAAAAGTCTCCTTTCGCCTTTTCCTTATACAAGATGGATACTAGGATGGGCGGAAAAAAATTTTGGCCGATCGAACTGTTACTCCGGAAACACGTTATTTTTAAGATTTAATAAATGTGTGCAAAAGGCCATTCAAATCGGTGAATATTATAGCAACGCGCATCGCTCTTGAAGTTTTGAACCTGCAAAACACGTGATTTCGAGAGCTAAAATTCTCATATAATTATTTTCTGCTCTTCGAAATTGCAAGTAAAATAGTTATGGGTAATTGTCAAAAAGTTTACCATTTTAAGTCCCTATCATTTTTCACATATCCTGTGAATAATTAATTTTTTCTAAATATACCTGAGCAAAGTACTCACATCAGGGCACAACTTAGGAAAGTTTCGAAATTTTAGACGACTTCGTTTAGAAATTATAAATAAAAAGGTTTAAGAAATCTCAGGTTACGCGATGTCCCAAACTGAAAATTTAAAATAGAAAATTGCTAAAGAATATCAAAAATATTTTCTTTAATAGTTTGAGCTTATGAAAATCGATTGAAATTAGTTTAAAAAGATGATTATGGAGTTATAAGTTTTACAGTTAAATTTTACAGTTAAAGATGCGAAAAATCGCTCAAAAGTCTGTCCCCAAGTTTTGTGTCAGATTTAATGATTTTGATATTTTAAGATAAAACTCGAGGATCGTGATGCAAACTATTTAAAATACGACGTAGATTTATTAATTTTAGGCTAACGAAGATTTTCATACAGTTGAAAATCAATTTCTGATCAGTAATTCCAAAAAGCAGTTAATAATTGCAAAATATGTTTTACAAAATGTCATATTTATTAAACTATTAATTCAAAATGTTATGAACCGAGAGGATATTTTGAAGATGTGTAGTCAATATCAAATAAATCGCGCAATCACAGATGTTTTCCATATTTTTAATAATTTTTACCTGCTTTTGGAATATTTTTAAAAGATCCTTCAAATATTTATATTGTCAAGGTTGAATGTCATACATTGCGAACTTAGTGACTGTTGAGGTTAGGGACGTCCGACTTCATTTTTTCCCCTCAAACTCCCCGGAAATGATTTCCATCCCTAAAGTTATACATCAACTTCCTATGCATTCAAATTACTTAAAAACATTCAGAAGTCAAGTAAGACTCCATGCTTATTAGGCAGAAACAGAGGTGTAGGGGTTATTTTCCTATAGAATTCATAACTATCACATATTTTTTGATCTCTCTATTTCGTTTTTTCATACGCTCTTGGGTTAGTCGCGTTTTAAAAAACATATTTTAGACGTCATGGAATAAATTTTTTTCGGAAATTTCGTGGTCTCATACGGTCACCTTTTTGGTAATCACTCTGATGTTCATTTAGATTAACCGAAATCATACATAAGATATCATGAGGCTGGGGTATTTTGAGACAATATGTTAAAAACTTACATTTTGGTTAAAGAAGTCAAGAAAAAATTGTAAATGAATATAATTCAAGAATATTTTGTATGGAGAGAGACGAATTTCACAATTTTTACACGACCTCTTTCGACTAACAAGGGGAAGGTCAGAGGTGGTGTTTTTTGTTTTGATTGATACTTTTTGTAAACAAAGGTCATAGCCCCAAAGTAAAGTTGTGAAATTCCTAGAACCCAATCTTTGGCCAGTTTTGAGAAAAACGGCTTTAAAAAAATTGCCGCTGGTCTTATAGACTTGAAAAAGCCGTCTCTCAAGCGGCCGAGTAGCTTAGCGGTTGAGCGCATGATTTGTGCGCAGAGCCTGCGGGCTCGAATTCTCGTCACCTGGATTTTTTTGCTTTATAACTATTTGAATGTTTATACATCCGATTCCCTCGTAAAATTTTTGTCTATTACGCAATAATAAACATTTAATATGCCTTTTTCTAATGGAAAACCCACATTGTCGGATTTTTTCGCATACAAATGTAATTTTTATAAATTTTATGAATTTAATCATTTATTTAAAATTGATGCACACATGGTAAAATAAGAATATATATCAAATAATTATATTTGATATGAGATATGAAATTTTGATCATGTGGCTAAATATTTTAAAATGAGAATATATACGAAAATTTTTAATTTGGATAGTTTTATTTCGAATAAAATATCACGAGTCACAATAAAAAATATCGTAGAAAAAATTAAAACTATAATTCGCGATCAGTCGCAAGAGCCAGAATGATAATTGTAAAAGCAGAAATGTAGCATTTCTTTCTGCTTTGTCTGCTTTTACGACAATTATCATTCTGCCTCTTGCGATTGATTGTGAATTCTAGTTTTAATTTTTTCTACAATATTTGTTATTGTGACTCGTGATATTTTATTCGAAATAAAACTATCCAAAATAAAAATTTTCGTTTATATTCTTATTTTAAAATATCTACATGATCAAAATTTCATATCTCATTTAAAATATAATTACTTGATATATATTCTTATTTTATAATGTATGCAGCAATTTTACATAAATGATTAAATTTATAAAATTTATAAAAATTACATTTGTATGCGAAAAAACTCCGAAAATGTGAGTTTTTCATTTGAAAAAAGCATATTAAATGTTTATTATCGCGTAATTGACAAAAATTTTACTAAGGAATTGAATATACACTCGAGCCCCGGTTTCGTTAGCACCGAGATAATTCTTCCAGGAATTTGTTTTTAGGGTGAGGGGTTTTGGTTACGCGTTATATATAATAATTCATAATTAATAACTAAATCAAACTTAACAGTAAAGTAAACGTTAAATTAAACTTATATTTAAAAAATATTTTTTACTCGTGACAAAAATCAAACTGAAATAGTTCATTCGGCCCTGACTTGTTTACGTTTAGAGAACTTCAATTTTATTCGAAGGCCATTCAGGCAATCCCTGAAACCCGCACTTAAACCGGAGCTTCGGTGTATAAACATTTAAATAATTATAAAGCAAAAAATAGATAAATAAAAAAACCCCAGGAGGTGAGAATCGAGCCTGCAGCCTCTGCGCACAAATCGGGTGGTCAACCGCTGAGCTACTCGGCCACTTGGGAGACGGCTTTTTCAGGTCCATAAGACCGGCGAAAATTTTTTTAAAGACGTTTTTCTCAAAACTGGCCAAATATTGGGTTCTAGGAATTTCATAACTTTACTTTGGGGCTATGATCTTTCTTTACAGAAAGTCTGAATCAAAACAAAAAACACCACCTCTGACCTTCCCCGTGTAAAATGTAAGTATTTAACACCCTGCCTCAAAATAGCCCAGCCGCATGACAACTAGAGTCTGATTTCGGTTACTGTAAGAGCACATAAATATTTTACTTATCATTTCGAAGAGCAGGAAACAATAATATAAGAATTTTAGCGCTCGAAATCACGTGTTTTGCAGGTTGCTCTACGATAAAAACTTCAAAAGTGATGTGCGTCAATATAATATTGACCGATTTGAATGGTACACATTTTTAAAAATTTTTAAATAACATGTTTCCGGAGTAACAGTTCGATCGGACAAAACTTTTTTTTTCGGCCTACCCTAGTGGGCACGTAACGGCTTACATGTATTGAAGCACAAGCAAATGTAAGACGTTAAAACATTCTGTAGGCGTAAAAACCCATGCACAGGGGCTTTTTACGTGCATTGGTGTAAGTCGAGTGGCATTTTTGCTATGTAAGTAAGCCATTACATGTCCATCCTGCATTAGCACCAACTAATCAAAATTTCAGGTTTGAATTCTTTATCGCTTGGTGAGAAAAGGCATTTTACTTAATAATTTCACTACTATTAATCTTATTAAACCATTAAGCCATATCCCTTTCGGGGTAAGCGATAGCTCATTCGGTTCTTGACTTGTTATGTTGCTAAGGATTATGGTACTTATAAGGTAGGGAATGAAATTCGTAGGAAGGCGAATAGATCTTAGATTGACCGGGGAGTCGTATGATGATTGTAACCATCACGCTTGTCTCGAAACACCACACCGACACGGGTTGTTGATCAATTTCTCTACCAATCACCCAGGTAAAAAGAGTGTCACAAAGTTTTAATGCATTACACACAAACACATTAAACAGAGGCACACAGACCGCATAATAAGACACTGATCAGTTCCTTACAGAAACTAACTCCCAGCCTTAGTCACTAGGCAAGACGTCCACTCGGACCCTTGAGTATCCAAAGAACTTTCGCTTCAGGCATCTATTACACCACTGCCATTCTTTGCTACACACTTCCTATAAATAATTTTATATCCTGAAAATTTTTTATATCCTGCCATACATCTTTTCCTTCTTTTATGTCTATGCATTTTTTTATACAAGCTCTTCTATTTCTTTGACTCCTTATATCCTTTCGTTTTATAGTCTCGCTCACATACTGACACCATTCTTTCCATGTCCTACCCCTGTGTACGTAACCATTCACTTTACCTAAATATACTTGCCTTTTTAAACGTCCTTCATCGATTCTCTCGACACGACCCACTGATTACTAACTTTGTCTATTAACGTTTTACCGCATATGTGCCTTAGGATTCGCATATCGACCGCGTTCATCTTCCCCTATCCTTTTCTTGACAAGCCCAGGTCTCGCTTCCATGTAATACAGTAGGTTGAAATACAGAATTATATGTGACGTGCGCCGAGGAAAGGGGACTAACTCGGAAATTATCGATATTCAGGTTTTTACACCTTCCGATAGTTCTTGAGTTACTCTTTTTGATAGAACGATCAAAAAAAATTTCCGAGCGTTATTATTGTTCAAAACTGGGTTGTTAGGAACCCCGTAAATCGTGCTTTCTTCGGTCTGACTAAAATCTCGTGAAACACCGCCCACCACTCAGAACTACATCTTCGCGCCTCACCTATAATACCCGTCCGTGTAACGTGCCTTCTATAGGCAATTCTCAGCGCCAGAGTTTAGTTGTGAGTGGAGAGGGAAGTTTTCATGAACCTTACCTCTCTCCTAAGACTCTCGTCTGCTGGCACTCTTTCGATCACTCGTCTTGTAAAATTCTAGCTTTCCGAGTTAGCCCCCTTCTCTCGGTGCACGTCACATATATTGCTGTTTTCGCTTTGTTCGTGATATTTTTACTTCTAATAATGGCTCTCACACTGCCTATGATCTTCCTACCTTCGTTCACACGTCTTAATATTTCACCATCTAACCTTCCACCAGCGGAAAATAAGCTTTCGAGATACACGAACTTCGTCTCATCACGTCTTTCAAACAAGACAATCTTTGTTTTGCTTACGTTCATCTGCAAACCCATACTGTTCGCGTTAGCATTCAGTCTGTTGAACATTCTTTGTAGGTCATCCTCTGAATCCGCCATGATAACCTCATCATCCGCAAACGACAGCCCACATAGTTTAACCGTTCCGAGATCAATACCCTCTTCTTCCGAGAATTCCGTTTTTAAACATTTGTCCATGAATATGATGAATAACCACGCAGACATGACGCATCCCAGCCTAACACCCTGTTTAATATCAAACCAATCACTCAGTTGTCCGTTTATCCTTACACTCGCTTTACCTCACATAATTTCACCCTATGCACCCTGTCGAAGGCTTTCTCAAGACCGACAAATGCATTGGAAATTTTCTTGCCCACTCTCAAGCTTTCTTCTACAATCTGTCTCAAACTAAAAATTTTGTCTGCACATGATTTTCCTAGCATAAAGCCACACTGAACTTCCTAGATTTCCTCCTTTGATATTTTCATGACCTTTGTTATGAGTATTTTACTAGAAACCTTGTTTGGGATGCTTAGCAAACTCATAGCTCTATAGTTTGTGCATTCACCTTCATCAACATTTCCCTTGACGATGATCGCCTTTCTCCAGTCATTTGGAACTACATCATTCTTAGCACACACATTCATTAATTCGCTCGACCACTCATACAAAAATGCGTTACCGTTCTTAAACACTTCTGCCGTGATTCCATTCACATCCGCGGCCTTGCCATTTTTTAATTGTTTAATAATATGCTTAATACCAAATTTACAAATTCCTATTTCATCGCTTTCATAAGGAGCTTCTATGTCTTCTGGGTCATCGTTGTGCTGTTCTTCAACGTCAAACTCGTATAGCTTCTTGAAGTAATCGCTCATGTAGCCTTTCACCTTACCCATATCCCATACCATTTTAAAATCAGTATTTTTAATTCCAATTATCTCAGTATTTCCTCCTTTCTTATTCTTCTTAATCCATTTCCAAAAGAGTTCCTTGTTACCTTCGAAGTCATTTTGCATTTTCATATCTTCCTCTTTTTTAATTTTGTCCTTGCTTTCTTTAATTACTTTCTTCACTCTTTTCGATTCTTAAACTTACAATCGTTTTCTAGTTTACTCCTATCTTCTTTGGAGAGACCTTTAAAATACAACTTTCTTAAATACGTTTCATTTTTCTCGTTGACAGCTATACGGACTTCATAGTTCCACCAGGCATCTCCAGTCATCCCTCCTACAACCGCAGTTCCGCACACTTCAGCTGCATTCTTGAAAATGATATCTCTTCAAATTTTCCATGCGCTCTCAACATTTTCCTTGTGTAATATATTCTGCCAATCCGATCTTTATTGATCTAAATATTCCTTCAGCTTATCACGATATTCAATTTGCACTTCTGCTTTCTGTAAATTCTCTACTTTGACACATGTCTGCCTCGTCTTTTTAATTTTCTTTTTCTTTCATTCTTTACTTAAGCGTATTTTTGAGGCGAGATAATGATCTGTTCGACACTCAGAGCCCCGCATTATTTATGTATCTTTTATTAACCCTCTCAGCCTTTCGTTTGCTACTGCAAAATCGATCATCCTATAACTTTCATTTCTGCACCAAGTGTACATGTGAATCATTTTATGCTTGAACCAAGTGTTTTTAACAAATAACCCTCTTTCCAAGCACAAGCTTATCAACTTATCCCCGTTCTCATTCGCTTTCGGGTCTCCAAAGTGACAGAGCAAGGAGATATCAGTATCTCCTCGTCGGAGACCAACCCAGCCATTCATATCCCCGAGTAAAATAATTCTTTCACCGGGATCGCACGAATCTAGAATATCACTCAAAGAGTCCCAGAATGCATCTTTGACATCTTCACTTTCACCGTTAACTGGAGCGTAGCCCTCTATGACAAATAGTCTTCTTATTCCTACTTTCAATCTTACCCATAACAATTTAGAGGATACACATTCATACTGTTTGACATGCTGTTTTGCCCTTTCATTCAGAATCATACCGATTCCCTAACTACCATGCTATTCATTGACCACTCCTGACTACACTGCAAGTCCCCCATTTCGTGTATTCACTATATCCTGTCCCTTCTTTTTTGTTTCGGGTACACACAAAATATCTAGCTTCTTAGCACGCATTAACTTAAGGAACTAACTTTCTTTATAATCACTTATACCTCTAGCATTCCCAACACTCAAACGCCATTCATCGCCTGAAACTTTTCCATAAGCCTGTCTTTCGTCAACGTTATTTCCAATCCAATCTAAAGATTGGAGATAGAATAATCCCAACAAAAATATCGCACATGAAAAAAGTTGGCTAAGTTAAACAAAATTCGTAAATTACAATGCGTGAGATAAAACATGTTTGCCAAGTGAAATATACAACTTTTTTAAAATGAAGAAAAGTTATAAAATAAAATCTCTTAATAGAAGGAAAAATTTAAACTTGGCAGGATGTTTTACATTAATTTATTAATCAATCCGGCAAAGTTATTTTTTTTTATTTTCAATATACTCATTGAAATTAAATCCTGCAAAGTAAAAATTTTGTTCCCAATATATTTATGAAAATAAATTATTCTTTTTGTTCCAATTGGAGATTTAATTTTATAATTTTTCTTTATTTTAAAAAAGTTGTATATTTTACTTGGAAAATTATTTTTTATCTATAAATATTTTATCTATAAATATTATTTATTGTAATGTACGAATTATTCTTTAACTTGGTCAACTTTCTGAATGTGCCATGTTTTTTGGGAGATTTTACAATTTTTTATATATTTTAATAATAATTAAACTTAAATATTTTAAAATGTTTTACGTTTATGGGTCATCAAAATTACAAAATTATAATTTTTAATCTTTTTTCGCTTCGAGAGCCAAATACTATTGAACAGATTTGCACAAAAATTGGACGGTATATCGGCAACATCATATTCTTGATTTACTTATATTGATTATTTTGTCCTAAATTTTTTTGCATTTTTTTGTAAAATCATGCCATATAGAGAACGGGTAGAACTTGGGCAGGCACTTAATTTCGTGTTTGTTGAAAATTAATTTCTGATTCTGTTTGCCAAATAGGATCCAGATAAATCCGGATAGGCAGCACACACGCCTAGAGTGCCATTTAGAGACCTGATGGAACCCAGGTAGAAACCTAATTTCGTGTTTGTCGAAAATTTTTTTCTGGTTCTGTTTCCCGGATGGAATCCGGGTAGCACCGGATATATTTTTTCAACTTATGTTCTGGTCCCATTATCCGGACATAAACCGGGTAGAAACCAGATTTATCCCGCTCTATCGGCAATACAATTCGGCTGGTTCAGTAAATTACATGTAAAATAATATCCCAAGCACTGAGCAAATATTAAGCCTAACCTTGTCTGTTAGCTTGGTAGTCTTCTTTTTCCGACGAAAAGTAGATTCACGAAGTGCCTTTAGAGATGTTACCACGGAGCTTGTTAGTCTTTCTTGCCTTTGGGAAAAAATGTCCGGGTCTAAACTACTCTGGGAAGACACCCTCAATATTCCCTCGCAATTTCGGACATTATTTTCTATTCGGGAAGTGATGCCCGGTAGAAAGCTGTCATATGTAGCTGTAACGCGAAATAATTTTTTCTATAGTAAGGAAGTCATAGGTGAGAAAACCCGAACCAGAGAGGTTTTATTCTCGTTTGGAAAGAGATAACCTGAAGAGACAAGGGATATGTTCGAAGTGCTCTTTTGTGCATTCGGTGAAAATACTTGCCCGGAGAAACTCGTCATTTTGGGTGGAAATTCCAAAGGGAAGATGTAACATGAGACGACCAGTGCCTGAGGGAGTCTTTGTCCATGGTAGTTTTACCCTATTCAAGCTTGTTTGGTCTGCTTCTTTCTAATACAGTATGTTTTCATTATTTTATGAAATGACGAACCAACTCAACAATGCTGGCAAAATTTGACACAAAATATTGATCGAGGAAAAATTTTGTAAAAAAATTGTGTTCTTGCTCAACAAAATTCTTCCATTAGACACAATGTGAAATATTATTTTTTTAACGAGAATTTCGAGTTGGAAAAAAACAGAAGAAATTTCCTAATATGTATTTTGATAGCGACTATGAGTGTGATTTTTTTCAATTAGATATCTCTAACATACCCAGAAAAAATGAAAAATCAAAAAACACTAATTTTAGAGCCAGGGGTGAAATAAAAGATACAGAGAGTTAAAATTTGATGGAAGATTCTCTTTTCGTATGATGAAAATTTGGATCCAAGTGTCGTTCACAAATCTTTGGGGACAATTTTGACATGCTTATGCGGCTAGGTCCTTTCTCATATGTAATTTGTAACTGTTATCCGTTATTTTGTAATCCCCTAAAATGTAATTCAATTACAAAATACAATGTATGCAATTTGTAGTTCGAATTCATAAATTATATTTTGTTCAAATTATTGTCCAGCTCTAAGAGATACAATGTGTGATTTTAAAGATTATAGTGTTCAAGTGGTGTAGCTTATTGGTGCAGCATAAAAAATACAAGTGGTACTGTACCGGATTTTAAATAAGAACAAAAACTTTTACTATTCCTTTCCGACATATTGGATGTAATATAATTTGAACAAGAAATATTTGCTATGATTCATTCAAAAACGACCTTACTATATCTAGTAGAATATAAATATTGTCTGGATTTCACTATTGTACTAATTCGAGCTTTAACTAATATTCTACAGGATAACTGTGACGCAGAGGTGATAAATAATTAACTTCCTATCATCTTATAATAAATTGTAAATCGGTGTATCTTTTTCTACAACTACGCACATCAAGTACTTAAAGAAAGCTACGAGCTCATAACTCAATGTATCATTACATTTCACAACATAAACGACGACCGGTCCCACCGAACCTGAAATATTTCTTGAATTTTTGTCTCGCAACCGCAAAGGTTACATTTAAACAGGACGGTAGAAACGTGTCGTTCGTTGAAAAAGGCTTCCCATTTATAATCGAAGTACAACGATGACAAAGTTGGCAGGTGGCAGAGGCAATCAGATTTAATGGAAAAAGATTTGAAGAAAGAAGGTGACAAAAATAGAAACATAAATAAATATTGAAATAAATTGAGAGGCTGATGAAGAATTCCTGGTTTAAAAAAATAATATATTTAGTACTTAATTAACGTAGGTTATCAACTAACTTTTATAGAATGTAAAAATTGTTTATAATAAAGTAAAACGTGCACTTTAAACATCACACATTGAACACATTTTTTAAAAAGATCTATCCATTTTATTATTTTCCACTTATTAGAATAAACTACCGTTTAGGACTAGAAATATTGCTTTCATTGCCTTTATCTACGGGGCATTATTTCTCAAAGGTACCCAACCCCAAAAAATTAAGAAGTTCTCCGTTCGGGCTCAAATTTACAAAAAGTTTAGTCCTACTGGATGGCACTGCAAAAAAGAAGATTGATCAGTTTGGTAAAAAAATTCGCCGAGGTAGATGGGGTGAAATTTTTGTACTTTACGCAAAGAGCCTCTATTTTGGATATATATCTTTTTATGTACGACATATAAAAAATATTGACCCCAACGTTTTCGATAGATTTTTTCTCAATCTTTCGAATATACAAAAAAAAATTTGAAAAATTCAAAATTAAGCTATCATTTACGAAAATCAAAACTTTTTTGATTTGTTTTAAGTTCGAACCTTTTTTTATTTTTTTGAACTAAAAATAAAGCTTGAGATGCTTACTTTTAGATCCTTGAATAGAAAAATGTCGTTTTTTGTTGTGTTTGAAAAATTGAATTTTAAGTAACTTAGTAAATTCAAAACCTTTTTCCAATGCGCGAACAAAATACGTAAAATTTTTTGCAGGTACAGTTTTTGATAACAAACTATAGTAAAAACAGAAATTAAAAAAAAAATTTTGTTGATTTTAGAATTTTTTGAAAATTTTTAAAAATGAAATTTTTCGAATTTGGATACTTGAGAATTATTAATGTGCAATTCACATGTAGTGTACATAATATAATAAGTATAAATGTTATTTGTACACTTAAAATGCGCAATTAACCAAATTAAAAAATTTTGTTTTTTCAAAATTTTCAAAAAATCCTAAAATCAACAAAAATTTTGTTTTGAACTTCCGTTTTTACAATATTGTTCGTTATCAAAAACTTTACATGTAAAAAATTTTCCGAATTTTTTTCGTGCATAGAAAAATTTTTTTTAAATTTACCAGGTTACTTAAAATTCAATTTTTCGAAAACAGAAAAAAACGAAATTTGGCTATTCAAGGATATTAAACATCTCAAGCTTTATATTTAGTTTTAAAAAAGAAAAAAGGGTTAAATTTAAAAACAATCAAAAGTATTTTTGATTTTCAAAAATGATGGCTAAGTTTTGAATTTTTCAAATTTTTTTTGTACATTCGAAAGATTGGGAAAAAATCTATCGAAAAGGTTCAGATCAACATTTTTTATATACCATACATAAAAAGATGTTTATATCCGAAATTGAGGCTCTTTGCGCAATGTACAAAAATTTCACCCCCTTTACCACGGCGAGTTTTTAACCAAACTGATCAATCTTTTTTTTTGCAGTAACATCGAATAGGACTAAACTTTTTGTAAATTTGAGCCCGATCGGAGAACTTCATTTTTTTAGTTAGGTACACTTGAGAAATAATGCCCTCTACACATTAAAAACTTCTTAATTTTTTACACTTTTCAAATTTACCTCCTATTTGTATTTAAAATTTCGTCTCTTGTATGACATTGGAAGTGAATTCTAAAAGTTTTAATACAAAAAGCTTTTAATTTCATCTTGAAATATTTGAATCGTAGTATCCGTTCCGTAAATGTACAAACTTTTATATTTTCTACGTAAAAAATGTTTCAAAAGCATTCAAAACTGCAAGAGCCTTAATTATTATTGAAAAACAGTGTACGATTGAAATGGCTTTGCAATTAGAGAAATTAAAGTTTAAAAAGATTAGAAATTATTCTGAAAGAGGTGTTATAGAAATTACGAAAAGAAGAAGATAGAAGGCTGACACAATGAATGTTATTTTCAGCTGAGGATATGATGCGAAGGAATGAAGTTCGAATGAATGATGCAAAAGTAATCGTGCGATGCATCCAGTCTTTCTAAAAGTTCATATAATCTGAACTACGACAGTAGCAATCAAGTAAGCAATTATCAGATATCAGGTTTATAAAATTAAGAAATTAAGATTTAAATTAAGGGCATGTATTAAGATTCATATGACTAATTATTTTTAACAAGATTATTCATAAAATAACTCAAATAAATTTTTTTGTACTAGCTAGTACTTTAGTATTAGAAAACCCTTTTTAGTTATTAGTTTATGAATAACCTTACTGAAAATAATTGGAAACGTGGTCACTTTGATACTTGCGCTTACCGAAGAATTTCCATTATATCAGTGATTCCTTAATTCATAGTTTACGTGCTACGAATAAAATAATACCATAATTTGAATAATATTGAAAGTTTAATATTAATTTAACAATATTTTTTAGTTTCATCTTTTAAATTGACTCAAGCGAATGATTTTATCAACATTTATTTTTTAATATCGACTTAACAGGTACCCATTGTACAACTTCTCAACATAAAAATGTAGAGAAGAGAACTTTAGGAAACCGGAGCACCGGAAAAATGTATTAATATTAGATTCGGCTTACCTTGGTTTTAATGACATGACCATAATCAATGGATAACTCGATTCCATTTGTGAGGAAAAAGTTGGAAGTGCGTTTGAAGAATAAACCAAAATAAAAGTAAGACAATCACTCTTTCTCACTATTCATAAAATGTGAGTTTTTTTTCTTCTTTTCTATGAAATACGATTAATATTCCTGCACGACTTTGAAACGAGAAGGAGTGATTACATGAAATAAAGATAAAAGAACTTATACGAAAGACAGAGACGTATTTTAATAATGATCGGTACTAGGGGTGTGCAAAAGACTCGAAACTCAAAGTTCGAACGAGTCGAGTCGAGCTTCTTAGGTTTCAAGTCGAGTCGAGCTGAGATCGATCCGTTTCGAGTCGAGTTCGAGCTTTCCGAAAACCTCAAAATTTTTCGAGTACTCGAATGTCTTCGGAACTCGAAACTTTCGAGTGCTCGAAAGTTTCGGGTTCTCGAAAGTTCCAAGTAACTCAAAACTTTCAGTTGTCCAAAACTTTAATTTTTTAATTTTAGCCATAAATTTTTGATCAAATTCTTCATATTTTTAAAATTTGTTCGATATTTTGTATGAAAAATTTCGTATTTTTGAATTTTGATCTTAAATTCACTGTTAGCAACCTGAAACTTTCGAGCAGCTAGAAACTGATCGAGTACTCGAATTTTTAGAGAACTCGAAACTTTCAAGTAGCTCGAAAATTTCGAGTACTTGGAAACTCGACTTGACTCGAAAAAAATCGGTTCGACTCGACTCGATGTTTCGAGCTTTTGCACACCCTTAATCGGTACCATTATTGTCGTGCGAACCCCCATTGTTTTGTTTCAGGATTAATAAGTGCAAGCGTATCACCTTTTCTTAAGCGAGTTCCCTAAGAATTTTACTCTTGATTGAATTTCTGATTGACTTTATGTAACTTGAAACAGTTTCTGAACCAATCAATTTTAACCATTGTTCAACGAAGAAAGCGTTCGTTATAATTGAAAGCAGTAATTTTGCATTCAACATCGCCAGAATTGGCGATTAGAGGCATTATTTTAAAGAGCTATTTGTGAAAGAGATAATAGGAGAATATTTTTGCAAGACTGAAATGAGACTTAAGCTAGCAGTACTTCCTGTTCTAATTTGACATGTTTGTGACTCAATTAATTAAAAAATTTTCAATATATTTACATGAAAAATACTGAAAATTTTTCTGTACATGCCTAAAAAATTAAGTTTGGAAACTTTACGTCAAGCACTACTAGTTTCAGTCTTGTAAGAGTAAAATTATTTACTAGGATAACCCATAGACAAAAGAACTGTATAAGGTTTATCAAAAAAGAGTCGCTGAAACATTATTGATTAAAATGGATGATGTGAAATGCGTATTATATTTTTGTGAATTAACGACCCTCTTTTGATTGCAAACCTTGTTGAACTGTAGGGTTTTTTGACATGCTAATGACGTGTTTTACCTTTCATTAACTAGCTTGTCAGTGAAGGGGTTTCGTGGTTGCCGCTTCATAATATCGCTTTCTGCCTCCTCATAGGCTAGTGAGATGGCAGGTACCTGATGTCATATTGATCAAGAAGCTCAATGAAAATGTCAAAATACATCAATCAAATCATTTGTCAATTCAGACCTCGCTGCGAGAATTCTGAATTCAAGTTTGAAGTGATTTATTATTCAAAAAACGACATTTTTCTAAGCTTGCTAAATAAATATTAAACATATTAAGCTTCATAACTATTTTTTCTTACAAGGAAAGACTTGATAAAATTCATGAAATAAATATTTATACTGAAAAACTATGAAAAACATTTCTTGTTTGAAGAAAATAAATTTAAGAAGATTTTATGATGATTTAAATATTTAGAAAGTAACTGACAATAAAAATTCAATTCTGTCAGAACATTTTGTGTTTATAATGTCGTGCACCAAATCATACAAAATAATTTTTGTTTTTTTGTTTGTTGTTAGGATGAAATTAAAATTCAACGACACACTAACTAGCAAACGAAATGTAACACACACGCTGAATTTTTTTATAAAAATGCATTGTTTTTAGCAAAATATCGATTAATAAATAATTTTCGAAAAACTGGCTCACTGAATTCTCACAGCGATGTTCGGCATTTTAATCAACAGAAAAAAATCAAATCAATAAAAAGCAGAAGATGTGTTTAAGGTTTAAGGGATTCAAATGACGTCCGGAATTGAAATGATCAATGAGGTAAATTTTTCGGGGGTAAAGGTCTTCAAGAGAGTCTCCCAAATCTCAATCGGTTTCTGTAGTTAGTGTACAATCAATCTAATAAGTCATTGCTGAAAAAATAAGAATTTTATTAATTAGAGTGAATTTCCTTCTGGAAAGACGTTCTCCTCGATGTCCGTTATCTAAAATCTTAAAACTGAAAATAATATATTAATCGATAGAAGAGAAACTGGATTTAAACAATGTGAAACTATTTCATAGCGATATACTGCTAATACGGGAGCTTCTTCTGGCAAAAAGCTAGAAAGACGAAAGCAAGGAGACGCAACGTGATTTGAACATATCGGGAAACTCTGGCGGCTATAAATGTAGCTGTTATAAAAATCGATGAACCTTTCGTTGACGAGATTATCGTGGTATGGATCTCGGGGCCTCCTCTTCATAATGTCTGTCTCCGCTTGCTCGTAAGCCAAGGATATTGCCGGTACCTGACAATCAGCGATCAAGATTTCAATAGAAATGTTTGAGAATTTTGAATCAATTTAAAACAGAACCCTATGATTATAAATACGGGAAGCTAAAAGGGAAACAATATGGAGAACCTGTCAAGGAATTTTGTAAATTCCAAATTGTAATTTGGGACAGTTTTTCTCTGAAAGACTATAAGTTTTGAAGATTTATGTAAAGTTTGATGAGTGAATTTACTTAATATTAAAACTCTATTGCAATTATTTTGATATGTACTCACCATGTCAGTTCCCAAATCGATGCAAAGAATCGTAACGGTACCGAGTGGCAGAGGAATGTCACAGAGGATGAAAGCCAGGAAAGGAGAAATCTCGGGGATGTTGGAGGTCAATGTGTAGGCAATGGATTTCTTCAGATTGTCGAAGATTAGTCGGCCCTCTTCGACGCCTGTGACGATTGAGGCGAAGTTATCGTCAAGCAAAATCATGTCAGCCGCTTGTTTTGAGACGTCCGAACCAGCGATACCCATGGCAACACCAATATCCGCTTTTTTTAGCGCAGGCGAATCATTCACACCATCACCTGGAATAAAAAATTATATAGTTTGAAAGAGATACGTATATTCTTTCACCCACTGAGTACAGGGTTGCAAAGGTTTCCTTGCGGACAAATGTCGGATTGATTCTGACTCATTCAGCTGAATATACATGTGGACTGTGAACGCGGAAAACGCAAGCGTACGTTTACTCTGTCTCTCTCCCTCTACTGAATAATTCCGAAGTCAATGTTTTTGCGAACCTGTTATAGACTTTCGAAGTACTTTCCACGGCACTCAATACACTTTTCCATACGTCGAAACCAGTCATCAAACGAACCCTGGCACTTTTCTTCTGGAAGATCTGTACACGCTTGGTCCCACGCAGTCAAAAGAACGGTTTCGTTAGAAAATCGACGCTCTTTCAGTTGTTTTTCTACTTCCGAAAAAAAAACCAAAGTCACAAGGAGCAAGATTTGGACTCTAAGGCGGGTGGTCTAAATTGTCAGTCCAGATTTGACCAAAAAAGCGACTGTGTCCTTCGCTTTGTGAGCCGGTGCATTGTCGTGGTGGAATAGCCAAATGCTGAGTCGAGATTTCGGCCTGATGTTTTTGAGTCGGTTAATGACTTGGCGTAAACATATCTGACAAGGGGAAGGCCTCCTCTGCGACATTGACTTTTTGATCACACTATCATCAATCGATAGTACGTCAAAAATAATTAGACACGTGTCCCGGCTTCTTTATAAGTGGGCCCTTGTTTAAGAATTATGAGCGTTTAAAAATCACGGGCGTCGCTGTTACCAAAGGTCTACCGAGTCAAGCGCGACTGTTTTCAGCCAGCACCGCCGGTGCAGCGGTAAAGGGCCTGTCTGGTGACCACGCTGCCGCTGATTCATATCTTTTTGTCGACATTTTTTTTATTTTTATTTTTTATTTTTCGCATTGTAAATATGTCAAATAATAATTTTTAATG
>JBAGKK010000250.1:500898-512069 GCA_037177015.1 Euceroptres primus
AAGTAAGAAATATAAAGAAGTGAAGACGTAAAAGATAAGTATAATGTTGATGTGAATAAATAATATAAATAATTTGGAAATTGTAGAAGGGGATTAGTGACGACTCTTAGGCTTCTTAGAATTGTATGACACCCCGATCATTCATCGACACGAAAGGTCGTTTACCCTAATACAGCTGTTCCAAATCTCAGTACCGATTTTGGTCCGAAATCATTTAATTTGGAACTTAAACGGACCTAAGCCAGTCTTGTACCGTTTCGCAGTACCGATTAAGTACCGATCCATCGGTAGGGTTGTGTTAATTGCTTCAAAACCCTGAGAGACTCATTCACCTGGGGTGAAACTCTGCGAGACTCTGCGCAAGATGATTTCGTCGTTGATACCTACTTCAAGTTTGGTAGCCCTACTGTTTCTGTAACCCACTCTACATATTAGATGTTTGTAATCTCAGAGCAAGAATCTTATTATTTCCAGAAGAGCCTGAAGATTTGTATAGTATTTTGAAGTATTGTCGGAGGGTAAGGACCTCGATTTTAACTTAATTTGGCGAAGCTGTACAATTTTAAATTTGAATTGCGCCAACTTGGCGCCATCTGTCATCTAAAATCCCTATCATAGTCCGTCGATCTTCCATATTGATTTTACGAGCAACTGACTTTCAGCCAATCCCTCTGTTCTCACGGAGCCCAACCGAAAGTCGAGCCTAGATATACTCGGTCTTGACCACGCTCTGCCTCTCTCCCAGTTAGCTATCGAAGCCTTGTGGTCGGCCGAGAGAATACCTAGTCCATTGAAGTGTAGAAATAATTCTTTTGGAAAGAATCCGATTATGGACCTATCCCGACGAGGAGGATCTATTTCCTGGAGGAAGAAGACCAAGGATATTCCTGTTTAATTGCAAATTATGTGAAGCTATCAGCCTGGTATGTGCAATACATTTAGAAGTTAGTTTTACCCATGTTCGTGAATCGAGTCGTTCTCACATAATTTTCAGTTTGATTTGAGAGTTTCCCATTTTGGTTATAGGCCATAGAGCGACAGTTTTGTGTTTTATGAGCCCAAAAAGCCATAATAAAATATTCGGTCGATGAGGCCACACACAATTTTGTCGTCTAGCGTGGATACCAACTCTGATTCGTGAATACGTGCTCGGATATTTCTAAGCATAGTTCTCCCTGATATTTTGTTGATTAATTCCAGTTCGTTATACATTTGATTTATTTAATGAATATTGTCGTTTCTCCCTTATTAGGCGCTATACCTCATTTTTTGTGCATCTCATTAATTGCTTAGTGACACCCATGTAGTTGAAAATTCACATATAGTCGAATGCCTCACTCCTTTGCCGAGTATCCCCTTTTAGTTGAATTTATCCACATAGTTAAACCCTGTATTTTTTAATAAAAATGAGTCTAGAGCACCGACAACGGAAAAGAGTCTTAAGTTAATCTCTTTTATTGTATAGAATCTTGATTTCGATCAAACACTGTGAAAAGAATATGTTTGGAATGTTTTAAGAACCCCTTTTGTTAATTTAGTCGTTTTGCAACCTAATAATAAACCATATGAAATTTCGCAAATAAGAATCTTTTTGTTATTTCGAGATTTTGTAATTGTTAAATTGACAACTATCAGATTTCAACTACTAGATTTGAATAACCCGATGTTCATTGTGCTATTTTAATCGCTGTGTTGTTATTTATTTTTCGTTGAAACCTTTTTTAAATTTCAGGAAACTACCCCCTCTACCACATTTTGGACTGAGCTGACCGAATGAGTAAATTCCGGTACATCGCATTCCTGAGTTAATTTTGGTTTCGTTAGATTCGAGTGATTCAATTCTAATTGCTAGTTATTGCCCTTTAGAATTTTATCGAGTATTTCAATTGTAATTGTGAGTTTTTGCCCCTTAGAATTTCATCTTCTCTTTTGAGATTAGTCTTACCAATTTTGTTTTATCGAATGAGAATAGTCTCACCAATTTTGTTTCTCTTTTGCAACTGACCCAATAAAGGCCTGGCGCCCTGGCATTTTGAATATTAGTAATCGTTTATCTTTTTGTACACTCAGAAATGCGTTGTCGAAGGATTTAATTAATTAATTAATTAATTTAAAAATCGCCCATTTGGAGATAAATCGCCAATCCTGGCAACCTTGGTGGCTCCCTGTGCTAATAACCTGTGCCTTACCTGTTTAAGGTTTTTAAACCTTTTTTGCAGTTTTCTTAAAATTCCGTCATTTTTGCATAAGTTTGTATCAGGGCATTTTTTGTAGGACTAACAGATACGGTAGATATCCTCAAGGGAGAGTTGAGACAACACTACTCTGATCCTGATTGGTAACTTATTATTCTTCTTATTATTTATATATTTATTTGCACAGTGAACGGGCAGTACCCTTTAGGTGAAAAAGATATTAAATATAATTTACAGAACGTCTTCATACTAGTTACGCTCGTCCTAGGCGGCGCTGCTATCGATATTATTTGTCGCTTGTCGTAAAGCTAGCCTAAATCGAAACAATGTAAGCTCAAAAAAGTCGAGCTTTTTACTAAAACGGTTCGCTTCTTTACAAATTCTGGTCAGCGCCGCGTTTGCCCCATAATTCATGCGATGATATGCTAATTTGAGTAATGCGCAATAATAATTGCGCCTCGTTCTCCTTCTTCTCGTCGCTCTCGGTGGTACATTAAATTTTATTTCAGATAAAATTCTGGGAAAGTCTATAAAGCTGTTGATGACGTTATAGAGAAAACACAAATCGGCGAACAAGAATCGTGTTGAGATTAGCTGAACATTTAATACTGTCCTCATGCCGCTGTAATCGTAGTCAAATCTTGCCATAGTCATTTCGAGTTGTCTTGCTGTAAATCGCAAAAATCGATTTTGAACTCGCTCAAGTCTGACTTTATGGATGCTATAATAAGGCGACTAGATCACAGATGCATATTCGAGGTGAGGCTTAACTAATGAGAAGGAAAGAGTTTTTAGGGTTAGAGGATTCCTAAATTTAGTAGTGTTTCTTGTGACAATTCCGAGAGATCTAAAAGCTTTGCGTTTGACGCCAGGTCATTAAACGACAAGGAATCGTCAAAAAGGAGGCCTAGGTCCCGCACCCTGATTACCCTTTCAAGTTTATCTCCACCTAGCATGTATGTATGTCGAAGCGTAAGTTTTTTCCTGCAGAAGGTTATAATCATACATTTTTTTATGTTCAACGGCATCCTATTCAGAGTGCACTAAGACTGGAGACGATCAAGGTCGTTCTGTAGCTCGATGCAATCCAAAAGTGAGCGAATAGCCTTGTATAGTTTAAGATTGTCGGTAAGATAAAGAAAAGAGCAGGATCTCAAAATTGCGCTGTTGTCGTTGACATGAAGGAGGATCATGAGGGGGTCAAGGTGTGATACCTGCGGTACTCCGGAGGTGGCATGAAATGCCTCTGAGTAATTATTTTTGACACGAACCGCTTGCTCAGGCAGCTCGCTAACCATAAGAGCATTTTGCGAGAGACACCAAGAGCTCCAAGCTTTGTCACGAGAATACTATGATCGACTTTATCGAATGCTTTAGAGAAGTCTGTGTAGACTGCAACCATCTGTTCACCCGACTCAAGGTTAATCACGCGACAGTGCAAATAAACGCAGAGGCTTGAAGTTGTGGATCTCCTCTATATGAAACCATGCTGCTCCTCTGCAATGACATTATCAGAATCTTGGTACAATCTATCATGTACAATACTTTCAAATGCTTCCGCGATCACATTGAGAATAGTTGAGGTAGCGGACTGCAAAACTGCCTCTTCGCTCGGCCCGACTCGTCCCAGTAGGACAGGAGAGGGGATGACGCAGTTAACGCGTCGATCAAGGGAAAAATCAATGTACAACGGATACAGTCTTTAGGTAAAATTATTTATTTATATTATTATTAACAATGAATAAACTAAACACTAGGAAATTCCAATATTTATTTAAAAATTGGCCAAAATGACCAATGTCGGCTAATTCTTTTTACATTTGGGAGTATCATATTAAAAATTCAGATCAGTAGGTTGATATTTGCGCTATCAATTTGTAGTTAATAGCTTTCTTATTTTATAGAACCTTTCATTCACAACGTAAAAACGAAGAGTTTAAAGGAACATGTAATGATAAGATGTATGTTTGAAAAATAAATTTCTGCACAAAAATATTTATTTTATTTTAATATATTGTTAATGACTTCTCTCGCATTACAGATCATTATCAGTCCTAATACATACATTTGAACAGCTTTAGAAATACTTCTAAGGATACAGTCGCCCAAAATATATATGAAATAAGATCCTTTTTTTCCTTACTTCTTCGGTTTTGTATTCATTACACTCAAATAATCATTGAGAAAAGACTTTTCTTTGTCACTAAGAAAATTCACTAGAGTCAAATCTTGTGTTTCCTAGAATACCAGAGCACAAGCCTAGAGAATCTTTCTACGCACAAATCAACTCGATTCGTTAATTATTAACAGAAAAACAACAAGATGATTATTCCGTTGTAATTGATTTTTTTCCTCGATCGACGCGTTAACTGTATCATCCTCTTTCCTGTCCTACTGGGACAAGTCGGGCTGAGCGCAGAGGCAGTTCTGCAATCCAATGCCTCAATTTTTAGTTTAAAAATTTATGTCTACATAATCTTACCATTTGGCTTTCCCATTTCATTTTACTACTACAAATTACCATTTGGTTTTCTAAACGGAATAACCAAATAAGAAATGAGATTTTTCTTTACACATGTATGCAAAACACTCGTTAGACCACCGTTTACAGACATCCAAAATGACCGTTTGCGCAACACATGAGCAGTAGCCAAAATTTTTTGTTCACCAGTGGCAGTGTGCAAAATGAAAGAACAATTTTTTTGTTTGTCCTAGGTAAAAAACAATATTTTTCGCCCGAATCAGCTTCGATGCGATTACTGCGTGTGGTGTATATAAATTATCTCTAATGAATCCAATTAAACCGAACACTATCGAAAGCAGAGATACTGGTTGGCGGCCCCTACTCTACAAGCCATTGGAATCGTGGATCGTGGGGGTCAGGAGGATAAGTTCATGGGATGGTTTACATAGGTGGAGTGGATGGAACGAAGTGGTCGAGGAGGGGCTTAAAAATATGATTTTAATACCACTGCTCCGGGGTTGCCGTATATCATGCCTTGTCCACCTACTATTGTCTCTCCGTTTTCCCGCAAACCAACCTCTGACTCTCCAGCCAACCGTTTCGTCCACTGCTGTCCTATTCCTTCCATTTCTCTCCCCCTTCTTTTCCACGAGCATACATATCCAAAATACTCGTAATTAAAAATTTGGTGGTACCTCTAGATGCAAACATGCTTCGTGTTTGATGGATATGAGACTTAGGAAAAAATGTCTAATAAAATAATTGTTGAAGGAGAGATGCTTAATCATAGGAATTATAGCCCAAATGGTGGGCAACTAGAGAATTGCTATTGATTTCTCAGCAACAGTTGGTGAAAATTGCTGACAATATGGAATTCAGATCTTGAATTAGGAATTCAGACTAGACGTCCTAATGTTTTCACTCTTCTTTATCAACACTTTTGATACAAGGGTGGAGTTCGCATCACGAGAATTTTCATGTCGGAATGAGATTTGGCTCTAATTTAACATATATGCTTATTTGGTAGTGAAAAAAATCCAACCAAATATTTTTCGAAAATTTGAAAAATGTCAGAGATATGGAACTTGGAGTTTTTGGGAAGCTTTTCTTAAAAATGATATATCATTGGTCTAATTGACCAATTTAACTTTTTGACGACTGCATTTACTTGTTTTAAGATTTATTTTAAAATAAAAGAAACCAAAGTAATGAAAAAAAATTAAAAATTTTGTGAAAAAAATAAACGTGAAAAACGAGTTTCCCAAAAACGGTTAGTTTTTATTTTTTTATTCTTTTCCGGAGGTAGGTATAAGTGTGCTTTACAGGACCTGAAATTGTTTAAGTGGGTTTTCCTCTGGTTTTCGAGAAAAGAATTCAAACGTCACGTCTTGTATGGCGCGGCGCGACTCAGTAGGACAACAAAAAAGTGTTTGTAAACAAATTGATTTTAAAACCACAATTTTCATCTGATTTAAACTCTTTTTTTAAAATGAAAGTTATTAAGATTATGAATTCTTCGTTTCCAGCCGATTTTTGAAGAAAGGTTTTTAGTACTTTTTTATTGTATTCAATGTTTATGTAAACATAAACAAAACGACAAAAAAAATTTTGGACTTTTGGTGAACACCGTTCTTTATAAAATATTTAGATTTATTCAAAAATGTCTAGAATCAATAAAACATCTATCTAGAATTGTTTTTCAGTCGATTTTTAAAAGTTTAAAAATTTACTGAATTTGTTATAAGGAAATAAGAGGATGGAAATGGCCTTGTGAGAATTAGCAGTGTTTGGATGGTCATATAATTTCTACTAAATTTCAACAATTTATCGACAAAAAGAGTTGCTGAGTTAGAGTAATGAAAATTAATAAATAATTTGTTATGTAATAAACAAATTTTATATACAATTAAACGTTCCATATATTTGTGATATATAATAAAGAGCCGTTCAAGTATTACGTAATTCATCTTTTGGAAGGAAAAATATCTATATCCCGAACTATATGTGCAAAAATAAAAATGCGATAGCAACCGTTGCTACGGGTTGTTACTGAGCGACATGGGGAATGAAGAGGGTATAGGTGCAAAAGGGGAGGGATGGTAACCACACTACTAGAGGAGAAATATTGAGAACCTGAAAAACGTTGTATGTGCTGTGATCCTGCAATTTTTGCAGCTCACAAAATTTTAATTTTATTTTGATTTTGTTAAATTAGTTGAGAATCAGGGCGCAGCGGAGGGCACGACACTGCATGACTCGTTGCGACACTTTTCTATTTTAATTATTTTTAGCTGATTCGTTTTAATCCTTTTGTATTAGAATGTACCTCTCTCTGAGTCCGGCTATATCAACGTTGGACTAAGTGGGATCGAGAAGATCAACGGAAATATCTAAGCACGTGACACTGATCGTGTCCGATTCCGAACCGTCAGCGAGGGCCATGTCCAGCCACCACCATCTGGCCGTCGAATGTATCATCTTGCCTCAGCAGGAATACCATTTTCGAGGAGTCTGAGCCCTGTGTTGTCTGGAATGCCTCAGAATATTCAGACCAGCGCGCATTCGATCCTGTTGAGAATATCTCGTTGCTGATCCTCGACAATGCGAGTGGGACTTTTGTAGCCCAGGCCGAAAATGTGGTTCTAACATCCACGTGACTGTCGTCTCATATGCCAGTCAATGGATGGTCAGTTACTCTTTTTTAAGAAGACCAACGACGATAAATTACTTAGAATTCTTTGACGAGTAATGTTTTTAAATTGGCGCGCGCTTTCCGTTGACGACAATACCACGTGACGTCCCGACCAATAGTCAAACCGTCTAATGGACAAGCGGGTCGACGTGCATGCAAACGACCAGGAGCTCGTACTCATTTCTCTAGTGTCTGCCGCTGATACTGTTTCTCGTGCACTTTTGCTTCTAGAGTTAAAACTAAAATTTGGTGAGATTAACGTCCTGACGAGTTCCCCGGAGAAGCCACCGAGCCGCCGAGATCCAGAGAGGAGACCGTTTTAATTTGTAGACGATTCAGTCAGTATATTCTCACTTTTTATATGGTTTCTTGAAGTCTCTGACACGTGACCATAAATTAAATTTTCGTAACTTTGGTTTAGCTAAGAAAGCCGTAGTTTTTAGTGAATTGGGTTTGGCCGAGAAAGGCGTAAGTTTCAATTAATTTGATTTGGCTGAGAAAGCCGTAGCTTTTAGTGGCTTGGTTTGGCTGACAAATCCGTAGTTTTAGTGGCTTTGGTTTGGCTGACAAAGCCGTAGTTGTTAGAGAATTTTGTGTGGCCCAGGAAGCCCTAACTTTTGGTTAGAGTGCCACGTGGACACGAGACTTCTCGCCTAGGGTCTTTTACCTTTTTGATTTCTGAATATCGAATTTGTTAAAGGGAATATTAGCATATTTTTCGAAATAATCTTTTTGTAAATTTGAGTAAATTTTAAGCGTAAAATATTTTCGATTTTCAGATTTAGTAAGAACTTTACCTATTAACGATATCACCGATTTTGTTGCGTTTTTCTGAACCAATCACCCTTTTGCGATTTACCATGAAATTCTTGTGAGTCTTCAATTCTTTCAATTTCCCCATGCGTGTTTAGCCTTACCCCAAAATACCCCTTCCCCAAATTCAGGAAGCGATAACTAGAATTTTGTTGCAACTGTCTATTTTCCTTTTCTTGCGTGATTTATTAAGTTGATCTTTGAGCGTTTAATCCTTGATAACGAGTAATGAAGTAGAGCGAGTGGGCATTTTAAGTTAAGTTATCTGTCACTCGGACCATTTTGTAATTTTGCTGAAAACTAAAATTTGTATTGTGTAAATTCTTAAACAGAAAATTTGTATCATGTAAAATTTAAACTTTTGTAAAATCTGAGAGGATGCTTAATAGTCCAACAGTTGGAATAAATTATACTTTGTCATTTTAAGTATAATTTGGCTGAGTTTTTATTTTGCGAGTGTCACATTTCGCAGTCAAAATATTGAGGGTATTTTGGAATAGGCTTGTTTTAAAAGAATGTTAAAGTCGGAGGCGCGATGAGTGTCACTGAAGGTAGCACGCGTTGGACGCAGCCTTCCGTCTATTCGGCGAGATCGTCACGCGTGGACAAGATAATTATTAGACTTCGGAGATGTTGCTTTTTTAAAGCAAGTTGGTAAGGCTTGTTATAATTTATTATTGTGGTGACGCTGCTTCGTCGGATCTATGGTATCCGTTACGACATAACTTTCGACAACTTATACTTGCGTGATGTTGATTCGGGGTTCGGTTCAAACGGAAGAGATCGTACTAACGTTCTATTACGGTTGACACAGTTCCCGAAATTGCCTTTCCATTGCTTTACATTATTTTACGGGGTTTAGAACGATTCACCTAACTGCTGGCTTCTTCGGTGCGAAACTCTGACTCCGTGGAAACGCCTTTTATTGCCGTTTTTTCCCGCTATGTGAGGATAGCTAAGTGTTAATTGAAGAGAATGACGGGACTCCCGTGTTCTAGGAACTTAGGTAAGTTCTTACTTAAACAGTTTATTTCGTAGGAGCAAGGGATGGGTTTTTCGTTGATTGGCTTAAAGATCTGGGAGGTAGGCGTCTTTCAGATTTTAATTGGAAATAGAATATGGAATGGGGAGATTTAGGTATAATGGATATGTATTAATTAGGAGTAGGAGATGGTCTAGTAACTAAAGATGCGCCATTTTGGGAGTGGCAAAAGCCAATTGGTATATATTAAAGAAGGGCGTTTCAGCAGTAGGGGATATTCTGATTATTTATTGGGCTTCCAGATTTAAAAGAAACGGAATTATGGTGCGGGAAATATTGGAAAAAAAGATGGGAGGCAATAAATATAATAATAATAAAAGTATGGAATGTCTTATTATTTCATTGGCATTAAATAAATGCGGAAGGTGTAGAGTTATTTAAAAGTAGGAAAAGATTAATTTCTATTGGATTGAGAAGTGCGATGTTTCACTTGAGTGGCAAAATTTTAGTGGTGGGAACCATGATGAAGATGCGCATTTTAGGAGTAGGGAATATTCTGAGTTTTTATTGGGTTTCTAGATTTGAGAAAAAACGGATGAGAAGTGAACGGAGGAGAAGTGTTAATATGTGATTAAATGGTGGGAAATGATATTTGTGTGGATGATAGAGGGAAACGGCCTTTTGTTTACTGTTTATGAATGTAGCCGTGCATATGCAATGTGTGTGTATAATGCATGTACATTGCAGTATGCCTTCCGAGCGACTCTTCAGAAGTGAGTTAAAAAAATCTACTTAAACTAATCAACTATTTTTCCGTTTAGAAAATAATTCATTTAGATGGACCTTCGGAAAGATTTTGCTCGAGACTCTTGGTCCTTACTAAAATCTCCAAATCGCATTGTACGTTCCTAAGACTAGTTATTATTTTCTTATTATTCTTAGAACTCGTGGTAACAGATAACTCCGGAATGCATTGCGGCACGGTCTCTTCGGAACCGTCTAGATCGTAAAATGTATAGAACTTCCTTGAAGTTTAATTTTGTAAGAACGTCTTGTAAATTTTCTAAGTCAGACAGATGACTTATAAAATTTCACTAGAAGGCGATTCAAGTGCAAGCACTCAGTATTGCAAAAGGCACTTATTTTAACAGTGTAGGAAATTTAAAGAAGAATTCCTAAGTGGATATTGTGTGAACATTTCCAGAGACCAAACTATGGACTTATAAAATCTTATAGATTTAAAACAATACAAATTTCCTAAGTTCAACTAGTTCCTAAGTTCTCTTAGAATTGCTAGGCCCTGGTGTATTATCGAAGGAATTATCTACGACTTATATATTTATTCCTATCAGCTTCTCGTGACTTCTCTTTTTAAAGGAGTTATTTAATCCAATAAGAATAGGGAATTCTGACAAGGAAATATATTTTGTGCAAGGAGAATTGCGCAATTTGAGAAAACGCTTCTCAATTAACTTTTCCAAAACCTTCTTTCTACGGGTTTTTCAAGTGCAACCTGTAAATTTTCCGTTCTCTATCATTAGATATTTAGAAAGCCAAAGGGAAAAGTATTCTCCCTCTCTTTTTTTTTTACGGTAGGTCGAGATAGAAAATTAATTTATTTTAAATGATTTGTTCTAGTTAGTTTCTGAAGTATCTACTGGGTCTTCGGTAAGGGAAAACGGAAAATGAAGCTCATTAATAAATGAAAAAAAAAACGAAGCAGGAAGGGATACTGAATCGGTTACTTTCCTAGTTATTGCTTGCCAAGACGGAATTTCTGGGGTCTCAAAAGGTTTTCGCCTCGGGTCGTCTTTATGAAGACGACACTTATCCAGATAATGTTGACTATTTTAAAAAAAGCTTCCAAATTTGTGGAGGTTTTTAACCCAAAACTCGTCAATGTCTTCGCTTGTCATTACGTTAATATTTGCCACGTTTTTGCTAACGATTCCTGAAGAGCCTGGAGATTGGATAGGGAAAGTATCGACGGTAAGAATTTTAGCAGAAGTTGAGGTTTCTTGACAA
>JBAGKK010000250.1:541283-555413 GCA_037177015.1 Euceroptres primus
ATTTGTGTGTTGTAAGGTAACACTATAGATCTGTCTAAGTTAAGTTCTATGTTGTTCATTGTAACGGTGTTATTGTTATGTGAAATTATTCTGTTTACTCGATTGTCAATCAACTTATTTACGAGATTGGTGGGAAAAGCATTAATTTTTAATGTGTTTTTGACGATCTGTAAGTTTTTTTGATGAAAGGATGCATGTGAGAGCCTAAAGTACATTAGTAGTGTTTTTCCAAATTTCACCGTGGATTCAATCAATTAATCATTCATTGTTAAAACGGTTCGTTTTCCGGAACTTTTAGGTTACGAAAGTAACAGAAATTTTTATGAAATTTAAGATACTTTTCAGGAACCGTTTCTGCAAATTACCAAATTGTAACTGAAATTTACCAAACTGTAACTGAATTTTCATGATTTTGTTTTAAATTTCAGTTACGGTAACTGAATTTTCCCAAATTTATCTTAAATTTACCAAATTATAACTGAAATTTATCAAACTGTAACTAAATTTTCAGTTGCATGTAACCTGCATAAAGCTTCAGTTACCAGAATGTAAAATTTTTTCTGTTACAGTTTCGGAATTTTAAGTTACAAGTATCAGACTTTTAAGTTACAAGTATCAGACTTTTCCAACATGTAACTGAAATTTCTGTTACTTGTAACTGAATTTTCCAATTTTTTTTTTTAATTTACCAAATTTTAATCGAAATTTACCAAACTGTAACTGAAATTTAAGAAACGGTATCTGCATAAAGCTTCAGTCTCATGTCTCTAAAAATTACCATGGAAATTTCTAACAGTGCTATTGATGAGGCGCATGAATATTCCTCAAATTCTATTTGACCTAAGTTTCATGTTATCGAAAATCAACTGACCGAACAGCCATTTATCATAATTTTTATTAAGCCGAATTTTCAAATGATATAACCTTTGTTTGTTCTAACTGCCATTTACCATAATTTCTGTTATACCGAATTGTTATTTCGCATAATTTTCAAATTTCCGAATTTTCGTTCGACATAATATTTGTTTATCCTTATTTCATTTAATCTAATTTCTATTTTTTCGAATTGTTATTTGCCATAATAAATATTTGTCCGAATTCCCATATTACATAATTTTCGTTCCCCCGAAGTATCCTCGGAAGTATTTGTCATATTTTTCAATTATCCGAATTATCATTTGACAATAATAATCCTCTATGTTTCGTGTAAGGAAAGTTCTCAATTATGAAGCGACGTAGGAAAGTTACATTCCTACGTCTTTGCGCATGCGCAGAGGAAATTTTCTTACGGAAATTTTTCCATGACAATTGACTATTGTTACGGAAATTTCCGTGAAAATAGGTCATTCTTATGGAAATTTTTCCATGACAATAGACTATTCTTACGGAAGTTTTTCCGTGACAGTAGACTATTGTTACGGAAATGTGTCCGCGTAAATAGAAACAACATTAGTTTAGGTTATTATTGTTGTTATTATTATTATTAATATTAATTTTCCGTGACAAAGGCTATTTTTATGGAAATTTCCGTAACAATAGGTTGTTACGGAAATTTTTCCATAACAATAGACTATTATTACAGAAATTTCCGTGACAGTAGATTATTCATACGGAAGTTTTCGTGACAATAGGTTGTTTTTACGGAAAGTATTCCGTGGCAGTAGCTTATTGTTACGGAAATTTCCGTGGCAATAGATTATTCTTACGAAATTTTTCCGTGGCAATAGGTTATTCTTGCGGAAATTTCTCCGTGACAATAGACTATTGTTACGGAAATTTCCATGACGATAGATTATTCTTACGGGCATTTTCTCTTGACAATAGACTATTTTTACGGACATTTCCGTAACAATAAATTATTCTTACGGAAATTTTTCCGTGATAATAAGCTATTGTTAAGGAAATTTCCGCCTACTTGCGTACGCCCTAATGCAGGTACATCCCTTGTACTCGTTACAAAAAATATCGTGTGTGACATTTTCAGAAACTAGGCAGATCTGACTCGTGTGAAGTTAGCCAGCACTCGCCGTCGCTTTCGACCTTCAACTCGCCTACGACTTGCCTTTGGCTTGTGCTGCACACTTCACACTCGTTCTAGAACTGCCTACTTTTCGCACTTGTCTCACAATATACTATTTCCTTTCTATTTTCGTTAATTTACTTCCAATGCAAAAAAAAACACTTTCAAAATAACTAGAATTCTGCTGAGCATGTGTCTTCATACATAAGTGATGAATATAATGTTATCGTACAAAAATATTAAGGGTCGCCCGTCTTAGGAGGTATCCCGCCTTAGAGAACTTTCCCCTATTATGTCGACTGGAAACTTGGCCAGTGTGGAAATTCGACCATTGTGGAAATTATGCCAAAAAATAATTCAGTATAATCGAAATTATGGTAAATAGCAGTTAGGACAAACAAAGGTTATGTCAGTTGACAATTCTGCAGTCCTGATGAAGAAACTGTACAACTGCAGTTTGCCGTAAGGCCTATTTTCCTGTACGCTCCAACGCGCCAATGGCCCTTGCAAACTGCAGTTGTACAGTTTCTTCATTAGGACGGCAGAATTCCCAGAATTCGGCTCAATAAAAATTACGATTAATGGCTGTTCAGTAAGTTGATTTCCGATCACATGAAACTTAGTTCAAATACGGAATATTCAAGCGCCTCGTTATTGACTACAAATTATTAAAAATTGTTACTAAATCCAGTGAACAAATCGGCACTGTTTTATCAGTCAAAATTTAACTATTTCAGATCTCAATTCCATTCACGATTTCCAGAATCCCTAAAATCTAGATATCTAAAACCCAGATAACTAGAAACCAGAAATGTTCTACGCTCTACGGTCATCTTCACCCACCCCAAATAACCATCCAAAGCAGACACCGAGCACGAAGGAAACAGAATATATATACATATATGCACACAAAGCCAAGATGAGAAACCCGAGAGGCAGAAGAGGGTCTCCGTGGAAATTTACCGGAGCGCGAGTTACGAGGAAGTTGCCCGTGGTGCTCGTTGAGCGCCGCGCGCCCTCAGCTCGTCGCGGGTCTCGGCATCGCGGCAAGAGCAAAGGGGCGCCAAGGGTTTGGGTCGTTGGGTTCGCTGCGGACCCGTCGCTCGCGGGGGGAAGTGCGGAGCAAAGGGGGAGGGGGAGTTGCAGGGCGAAGGGATGGTTGGAAACGCTCGACGACTACGAGTGCCTGCCGCGGGGTTGGGGCAGCAGGATGAAAGCGGGTGAAGGGGGTGGGAGGGGGTTTCGTGGTGCCGTCAGGCGAGAGCAAGCGAGGTGTAGCGTCGAGAAACGTTAGTGGCGGGGGGGAGGAGGGTAGGAGGGCGAGGGGTCTGTGTATTCCGCGGTAAACGGCCAGGCCTGGTCGGCGGACCCTCGCATGGCCTGCAGCTGTCTCCTAACCTAACCCCTCCGTCCTCTCCCTTTCTCGCTTCACTCGATTCCTCGCGTGCACGTGCTTCTCTCTGTGTGTGTGTGTGTAACTGCGACTTGCGTTGATGCGAATTTGTGCGTAGTTTCACGTACATGCGAGAGAGTGAATGTGTATTCATGTCAATTTCAGCATGTGCGTGTATGTTTTCATGTCAATTTCAGCATGTGTGTGTGTTTTCATGTCTATTTCAGTATTTGTGTATGCGTTAACGCAACGCTAAGTATGAGTATGATAACGCAAATTCAAGTATGTATGTGCATGCATTAACATGAGTGCGTGTGTATAAGAGAATGTGCACACATTACTCTAGATGTGGCTGTGTATGTGTAATACCGCAGATATTGGCAACAGTGTACATTTGCGTAAATGCATGCACATGTGTGTTTATTTGCACGGAAATTTACATGTGTCTGTATTAAGGCGAAGACGTGTGCCGCAGTGACATGAGAGTGCGTATTTGTGTGTGGTCATAGAAGCGTGCATGTGTGTAATGATGTGTGCACGTGCGCGCGCGTGTATGTGTAATGATAGAAGTGTGTGTGTACGTAGTGATAGAAGTATGTGTGAGCGTGTAATGATAGAAGTGTGTATGTGTGTGCGTGTAATGATAGAAGTGTGCATACCTGTGTGTAATGATAGCAGTGTGGGTGTGTGTGTAATGATAGAAGTGGGCATGTGTATATAATGATAGAAATGTGCATGTGTGTAGTGATAGAAATGTGCATGTGTCTAGTGATAGAAATGTGCATTTGCCTAGTGATAGAAATGTGAATGTGTGTAGTGATAGAAATGTGCATGTATGTGTAGCGATAGTAGTGTGCATGTGTGTGTAGCGATAGAAGTGTGCATGTGTGTGTAGTGATAGAAGTGTGCATATGTGTGTAGTGATAGAAGTGTGCATGTGTGTGAGTGACAGAAGTGTGCATGTGTGTGTGTGTAATGACAAGTGTGCATGCGTGTGTGTGTGTAATGACAAGTGTGCATGTGTGTATGTAGTGACAGAAGTGTGCATGCGCATGTGTGTATGTAGTGGCAGAAGTGTGCATGCGTGTGTGTAGTGACAGAAGTGTTTCTCTGAGTCCAGTAACCTTATGCGTGTATAACAACATGCAAGTGTGTAAGTGTGAAGTAACCTATAAGTATGTATTCTCACGCACATAAGTGTGTGGTAATGTGTGTGTGATGATGTGTGGGTGTAGAAATGTGTGTTAAGGTGGGAAATGTGTGTGTGTCTCTCGGTTTCCTGCCCTGCATCGCAACGTTTTACCACCCTACACACCCTAGGATGTAATGTACTAGGGACCAGCCGGGTAGAAGAGCCCACGACGACGACCCACCACCGCGCCATCGACTCGGTGTAAATATACGTCCAGAGGCGAAACGCGACCGTGTTCAAGACCGCGGCATCGAGTTCGACAGCAGAGCGAGTGAGGCAGGCCCTCGAGGCCCGAGTTAGCTCGCGATGGAGAAAGCGGGATAGGATCCTGTGTAACTATAGCCATAGCTATAGCAAGCATAGTGTCAGTGGTATATAGCTATAGCTATAGCTATTCCCATAGCTACCTAGTACCTACTCTATCCTATCTATCTGCCCACCTATCTACCTCGGTACCTTCCTACCTACCTAGCTCGTTTGCTTGGCCCTCAGCCCATCGGCAAATTCACCCGCCGATGGCGCGACTGAGGGATAAAGCTGATATTTTCGGGGTGGCGACGACGCCCTGGTCACGGTCTGTTCCCTTTGTTGCGTGTCTTGGAAAATTAGGGGCCGTTCGCAGATAGAACCGCGCGTCCGGTTCTCGGTAGGAGATACGGTTTAGCCTTAGCCTTATGTTCTCTTGAGAGTATGATGGAGATGGAGGAGTATTATTCTGCTGGGTTTAGTTTAGGTGTATTGTATGTATAAGATTGGCGAGGATTTAATCTTTCTGAGAGTTGAGTTTTGTTAAGAGATTGAAGAGGATTTCGTCATGGTGACAACGATGAGAGTGGTTTATTGTCAAATGTCAATGTATCCGAAGTTTGTGATAAAGGATATAACTCTTCTTGTCAAAACTGTTGTATCAAAAACTTTGGATGTCGTTGAAGTAATAGTAATTGTGACACTGAACGTCTTATCAGAAACAGCAGTTGTAGCACTGTTGTATAAACTGATGCAACAATTAAAGCAACGAAGAACAATCAATAGAAGCAAACATTCGTTTCGAAATCTTTAGTCAGCAGATAATGTTGCTGAGAAATAGATAACAGATGAGGAATGGTGAACACTGAAGAAACATGTCATCAGTTTTATGCTCTATAAGTCTGTACAGAATGTTTCGCATGAAAACATCTTTATTAATTTTTATGAACAATACACGGAGAAAATTTGATTGGTAAGTTGTGGTAAATTTCTTATAAAAAACTTCGCAACAAAACATCTGTATAAATTTTTATGAACAATACACGGAGAAAATTTGATCGAAAGTTGTGGTGAAATTTGGATATAGCGGCGTTTCGGTAAATTTTCACGTGCAGCACTAAAAAAGGAATTACACGAAAATCTAACGAGCTGCGAAGGGATTTATAACAAATGATAGGTATATTTTCCTAAAAGCACAGGAGAAAGTATTTTGCATGGACTGGACAGTTTACCAAACCTCTCGGTGCAATGCAAAGTGCAGCTCAAGAGAATGACCCGAAAATGCAAGAAGAGTTACGGTCACGGACTTGAGAATTTACCAAGCCGTGCGGTACAGAATAAAAAAAATTAATCTCGTTTTTAATGTATGTATAAGTTCTACAAATACATCTAACCCAACAACTAATATGCTTCATATACATACAATGTTAATGGTAGTAACTTACAAAGCTAAACTATAGTATGCGTACATAAATAACCTGAATTTCAAGTTTTTTAATTTACTTCAGGAACAATAATAAATAATTATAGCTTCTTATTAAATTATAATTATAGGAAGAGGTGAAAAATATTACGAGAACTTCTGAAAGATTAGAACAATTTATATTATATACATTTCTTAGTGACTATGGATAATATATTATTAAGTTAAGAATAATATCGACTGCGCATGAGCGGGATGTTGATTCGAGTTCGCTTTTAGGTATGCGCTTTGTAATCTTTACCGAACGGATCGTAATTCGTCCATTCCAGCTCTAAAAAGATTCTCTGAATAAAAGTGAAGCCTCTCGAAAGTAAATGCGAAAATTTAATGCGTCTATTTTGAAATTTTCAATTTATCTTGGAAGAAATTTTATTTTGTTGATAGTATTTTCTGTCGAATTTTCCTCATTTATTACATTACTCACCTTAATTATTACCTTCTACCTATTACATTGCACGACTTGAAAAATTACAGGGCTACTTTATATTTTTTAATGTAAATTACATAATATACTCCTAAAAAGCTATTAAATAATACTGATACTAGACGAAATTATACCGAAACGCCACTACATCCAAATTTCACTACATCTTTCGGTAATGATTACCGGGCAAATTTTCACGTGTAGTTAATCGATAAAGGTTGAAAAACACAGAACGTAGGAACACGTCATAATTTTTGTGCTGTACTAAGTTTCGCGATCGTTTCTGTTGCGGTATATGTTGCGTTTCTGTTGTAAAAATACATACATATCGAAAATTGATGTGACAGTGACTGTTCCAAACAACCAAATGAAAGGAATAAGCAAAGATTAATAGTAAATCATTAAACAACCATCCATTCGGAAATCAATAAACAACAACAAAGGACAATAATGATGTACTATAGTTAGCCCAAAAAGGCTGATGAACATTCTGCCGTCCAAAGTAAAAAGATACATAAGTGACATTGTCGCTTAGGTCGACTTTTCCGTTGCTCGGTTTAAGAGAATAACCCTAAACCACAAAGTCACTTACGTATCTTTTTACTTTAGACGGCAGCATTGAACACTGAAGATGTCACCACTTTCAAGCAATACATCATATTCCCTATCAAAACGCTGCGAATCATTGACAGTATTCTTTTCCATGAACAAGAATCAACCGACAATTACTAATAAAGAATTTAGCAATCCCGCTGTCGGTTTTTCTGATGAATAAGAGACAAAATCTATTTTAAGGAAGAACAAGCGACCAATCGATCTTGCCAATCAACTAGCTACAGCCCTGTATCTTTCTCTCTCTTCAGTCGTATTTCTTCCTCGCATCCTCTATATTCGCGTCCCTCGTAGTCCTTTACTTTACTCCTCCACTTTCGCATCCTGCTGCGACTGCCACAACCTCACCATCGCCAGCTGCACCACTACCAAGGCAAACCTAGCCCGTTTTCTTCTTCCTTCGCCACCTCCGCCTCTGCTTACTGCGACGACGATGCTTCGGGGATTTCTTCTTCGGGAGCGATTACGCGGGTGCGAGCATTTGTGTGAGTGCACGGGCATGTACGTGTGAGCGATCGACACGTGTGCAAGAAAGGCTACGTGTTCCGGTCCAAAGAGGGTGGCTATCGATCTCTTTTTTTATCACTTGAAAATTTCGAAATTCCCTACGCGAACCTTCTCCCATCGAAAGGAAATCACGTATCTTCAACTCCCATTTTTTACCCGTAAATTTCAACTTTTTCCCCAGGTCAGACGGCTTTTTTTACTTTCTCGAGTGCTTTGGAAAGAAATCTTCCAAAAATGGATAATCACCTTTGAAATTGTCATTGTCATTGTTTAAAAGAACGAAATGCACAGTGGGCTTAGCTTGAGTTCAATCCAAAAGGACTTGCACCTCTCTTTTTTCTCCTGAAATCATTTCAGGGATGTCTCACGATTGTTTTGAGACCAAAAAGAAAAAAAATTTTGGTCTCAAAATAATCATGAATCATCACTGAAATGATTTCAGAGGAAAAACGAGAGGTGCAAGCATTCAGAAAAAAATTTTATTTGAATCAAATACACGGTTCCTTTGAGTAGACAAAAATAGTTTGTTATTTCAAACAAATTTTGGTTGATTCAAATCAATATTTATTTGATTTGAGTAAACGTTTAGTTTAATCTAATAAATTTTTTGATCCAACAACAAATTTTGTTGAATGAACAAAATTTTTGATTGAGTGAATTGAGTCAACTATATAATTGTTTGATTCAACTAAACCTTTGCTTGGTCATATAGCAATGCATCAATTTAGTTGATTCAACCAAAATTTGGTTGAATCAAACAAAATTTTTTCTGAGTGAGCCCTCTTGGGTTGAACTCAATCCACGCCCACCGTGAATGTTTGTTAAATAAATCAAACTTTTTGTTTTCATCATCCAAAATATCTGATTCATTATTTTTGTCAATTGTATAAAATATATGTTATTGATTAAAACAAATGTTTCGGTTGAATCCGTCAAATTGTTTGGTTAAATCAACCCAATATTTCGCTTTAATGAAAAAAATTGTTTAGAACCCATAGAAAAACACAGAGATTTGGTTCATTAAAAAAAAAAGTTGAATCTAAAAAAGTTCAGGAAAAGAAACACGAGGTTAAAATAACTCTTCGCTTTTTTAAGTGCAACGAAAAAATGATCACTTTTTCATTTTCATCAATATAATTGCATTTTTATATCGAACTCAGAAAAAAGTTTTTTTACATTCAAACAAAATTTTTGGAAATCAAAAATGTAATTGCATTGATATATGGGATCAGAAAGAATGTTTTAAATTTTAATTTAATTTTTTTTTAATTTTAAATTTTAATTTAATTTTTTTTTAATTTAAAATTTTAATTTTAATATTATTTGAATAAATTTTTTTTTTTTTATTCAAACAAATATTATTTGAATCAAAAAAATTTTGTTTGAATCAAACAAACTTTTTCTTGATGAAACAAATTTTTTTTATTGTAAACAAAATTTCATATTGAATCAAGAAAAAGAGGTGAAAAAGAGATTTTTTAAACTTGAAAATTAGTTTTCTCTGAGTGAAATTGTCATTGTTTAAGAAATAGAAATGTTTGTTAAATAAATCAGACATGTTTGGTTCCACCAACAAAAATGTTCGATTCATTCTTTTTGTCAATTTTATAAAAATATCTTGTTGATTAAAACAATTGTTTTGGTTGAATCGATCAAATTTCGGTTAAATCAACCAAATATTTTGTTTGAATTTAAAAAATGTGTTTAGAACCTGTATAGCAAAACACAGTACAGAGATTTGTTTCATTAAAAAAAGTTTGAATCTAAAAAGACGCACGAAAAAAAACACGAGATTAAAATACAGTACCGTCCAGGAATATGAGGACACCTGTTTTTTGTGAAATGCATAAGTTCTCATAATTTTTATAATCGACGAGATACAATTTTTTCCACACGAAAACTATCAAAATTCTGCGTAAAATAAGCCCAAGGTGAAGTGATTTTGTTCATTCTGTAAGAAACTAATGCAAAAATAGGGCATTTTTCGACTTTTACGAAAACTTACAATAACTTATGAAATGATTAAGGTAAATGTCCCAGTAATCGTTTCGCCGGAAAACTTATTTTTTAAGCATTTATACTTGATTTTTATTGATTTTGATAATAAATACTACTAAAGCTCGTTTTTTTTGCTACCAAATACTTTTTTAAAGATCGTTTATAATTATTTCTTTAGGTTATGTGCCAATTGCACGATTACTGGGATGGGTATGATTACTGGGACATATACCTTAACATTTTTTAATGTCCTTAAAGCTCATTTTAAAGATAAATCTCCATAAAATTTTATGAATGTATGAACAAAACTCTCTAATTTTTTTTCTCGATTTTACCAAAGACTGAACTTGAACAAAAAAATGGTAAAATTTCAAATAAAGCGAAAACTCTGAAAAATTAATTTGATAAAATATAGAAATTAATGTTCCTGTGTATTCCAAAAAAATTTATTAAAATTTAAAATATAAAATGTAAAATAGACTGATTTTAAATATTTTCCTATAAAAAATTATACGTTATTGAAATTTTAAAACTTTTCTGGACCAACTTCAATCTTTGGAGAAATCGGGAGAAAAAATTGGAGAATTTTCTTCATACATTCATGCGAAATTCTATGGAGACTTAACTTTAAAATGAGCCTAAGGACCTTAAAAAATGTTATTTATTTTGTAAGTTATTGCAATTTTTAGGACAAATCGAAAGATGCACTATTTTGGCATAAGTTTCTTATAGATTGAAAAAAATCACCTCACCTTGAGCTTATTTTACGCAGAATTTTGATAGCTTTCGTATTATTTTGTGGAAAAAATTTTATCCCGTAGATTATAAAAATTATGAGAACTTATGCATCTCACAAAAAAACAGGTGTCCTCATATTCCTGGCCGGTACTGAAACTCTTCGCTTTTTTAAGTACATATACACTCAGAAAAAAGTTTATTACATTAAAACAAAATTTTTTTAAATTAAAAATATAATTGCATTCACACAGGAAAAAAGTCTAGTTTATGTCACAGCTTGTTTTCGGTGTACTTTGTCTCCATGTATAGTGCAGAAGTCTATCCTTCTTTCTTGGGTCTTAAAAGTGTTACAGCTTGAATTAAGCCCAATTTTTGTCTTGAAACAAGACTTTTTTTTACAGTGTTGCTATGGGGGCAAAAAACATTTGCCTGATTCAAACTTTTTCCTGATCAAATGACTTTTTTTAATATAAACAAATTTTCATATTGAATAAAGAAAAAGATATTAAAATCGATTTTTTAAACTTAAAAATAAATTTTCTCTAAGAGTATTGAAAAAATAATCACTTTCATTTTCATCAAAATAATGAATTTAATTTATTATTAAATTAAATATTAATTAGTTAAAAATTATTTTAAATTAAAAATAAAAATATTCATTAATTACAATTTTAATTAATGAAAATATTAATTCAATAAAATATTAATTAATTAAAGTATTACTTAATTAAAATAATAAATTTTGATGTACAAAAATGCAATATTATTTTGATGAAAATGAGGGTGGTAAAAATGACACAATGTATTGTATCATTTTGGGAACGAATTTGATACTAATTCAAATTTCCTTTTTCTCTCTAAATCTGAATCAGTTAAATTTAACTGATTGTCAGTTAAACCTTGTCTGACTTCTTGCTTTGACAATTAATGAAAATTAATTGATACTCAGTTAAAAATCCACTGATATTCAGTTAAAATTTTTTTCATTTTCATTCAAAAAAATTACTGAAATATCAGTTAACGAAAAATTAGTGAATTTTGACTAAAATTTTAGTTAAATTTTCACTGAATGAATCAGTGACTGACGTCTTGCTTCTGAATCAGTCATTTTTAACTGATTCAGATGTAGAGAGCATATTTTTTGGACTGTACGAGTAATTTTTAGAATTTTAAACCGTTTTCAGTATAAATTTGGTATTTTTGAGACCTACGCCAATGGGAAAGAGGGATTTTGCATGCGTATGCAGAGCTCGACGTGCACAAAGTTCGCGTATTAGTCCGGCTGTTTATAGCGCGCGAGAATCGAAAGCCGATCGTTTCGCGGCTTTCTTGCGACGACGTCGTGAGAGCTACGCTTTTTAGTCAGGCTCGTAAAGCCCGAAAGGGGCACCAATCGATAATCTGTCAATTTCCTGCTGCATCGTTATGACCCTCGCTCGGTGCATGTCCCGTGTCGGCAACGACCGATTTTTTCCTCTTCAACAATCAACCGACTTATCATACTGCATATAAACCGATCCCCGACATACGAAACGACCAATTAACTCTGACAAATAAAATCCTTAATGGAAATATTTCAATTTTACAATAGGCTCTATATAATTTGAAATCTCTTCATAAATTTCAGTTCTGCTTAATTACATCATTGCATATGTTTCATCAGAGGAATTAAATGTAAGGGTCAATTACAATAATTAAACAATGCATGAATCATAATACTTTAAATTCATAATAATTTAATTAATAGTGATTATTTGGTATAAAAATAGAAAGAACATATGAAAGAGAAAAGAAACTATAAAAATAAAAATCCAAGAAACCTTAATGTAATAATGATTGAAGAACATAAATATTTTGCGAAATTGGTTTATAAGCTTCATATTCTTGGAATTGTATGTTTACAATTTTTTTGATATACTATTTGATGATGACATTCGCGAAAGAGTAAAGTTCCATTTGATTTCCCTCATAAGGACTCTGTAAGTCGTGAGAGATTTGTCGACCTTCCTGAGAAAATATTATTCGACCCAAGAAGAGAAAAAAACGTCTTACTCTGGGTTTCTCCGATGAGCTGAAAACCGTTAATTGCGTAACGCAACTTTCAGCCTCAAATAAAAAAAAAGCACAGGTTTATTTTCGAGAAGCTTCTACACTTCATTAAAACCAGTATTGGGTCAATTAATGTTTCTAAAATTAAAATGAATTCCAGGTTTAATAATAGAGTTTTCCAAATTCCACAATTAGAAGGGGTAATTATTTTTTAAGGTGAAAGATTCTCATTTAAATTCGAAGAGTGCTTTGTAAGAAGACTTAACGGTGGAAATTAATCGCTTGGACAGGTTGGATTCTGGGTCTGCCATTTTTAAACTACGCATTCGCGAGGTCCAAGTCCGACTGGCCTCTACCTACAATGTGTTTCTTCGTAGCAACCATTTATTGTCGCCGTCACTTTGTCGTGGAGCCTCACGATAGTCGCTCTCAACACAAACAAACACATACACAATTTCCTACACTGACGTGAAGCCACGTGTCCAAGTATGAAGAGAGCTAAGGATTTATGCCAGCACCTCCAAACCGCAATGACGTAAAAAACAATTCTTTAAGCTACCCCTTGAAACACTAACTAAATCCAACAAATTTCAGCTTCATTTACTTAATTAAATACCTTGAAATTTAATTTCCGCAGATTCCGTTATTTAATTAATTTATTGTTTTTGATAACAACTTTTTTCTAGGTTCTTATATAATCAAATCAATATGCTCCAGTGGATTTGCATAAACAATTAAAAGCTTTGAATTAATTGCATGAAGTCGATATTACTTATTATTAATTATTGTGTAAGATCATAAACTTAACGTCCATGAAAATAAGTTTCAAATTTCATGCAACCACATTTTTTTACTTTTCCTTTTTTGATTTTATCAAAAATTGGTAGAATGAAATTTGAAAATTATGTCCAATTATTTTAAGGACAACATATTTTTAATTTGTGCAAACTTTGTCTTTTTTATTATTTAACACTGAATTGTACCAAATTTCCTTTCCTTTTTTCATTTTGTCCAAAATTGATTTAATGAAATTTGAAAATTATTGTATCCAATTATCGTAAGGAAACATATTTTTAATTTGTGCAAACTTTACCAAATTGATTATTATTTAAGACTGAATTACACCAAATTTGAAAATTTAACAAATTCGTTACTTAAAACAAATAAATTTGTCCACTTATTGTATAAGGACAAAATATTTTTAATTTCTCTAAATCAGAGCATACTTTACTAAATTGACTATTATTTAAGGCTGAATTATACCAAACTTGAAAATCCAACAACGTTTTAAAGTGGGAAGTTCACCAAAGATTAATAATTTTTGGCCGAGGATATTGTTACGGAAATTTCTGTACAACTATCATACAGCACAAAGGGGGCGCAGACTAGTGTTATGAAATTTTCCGTAACACTATCCTGCGCCCCCTTTGTGCTGTATGATAGTTGTACAGAAATTTCCGTAATTTCT
>JBAGKK010000250.1:567658-587784 GCA_037177015.1 Euceroptres primus
TATATATATATGTGCTGAGTCGGGGAAACTAGACCGTAACAAATCAGGGCCAACGATTCCTCTTCGTGCGACGTTCGACATTCGAGAGAAGCGATTGGATCGGCGTTTTCAGCTGGGGTCATTTGAGCTCAATGCCGGCATAAATTCTGTTTGAAAATAGGTCTACACGCATTTGGTTCTGTGTAACCTAGCTAGGAGTGTTATATAGCTAACGTGGAAAAAATCGATACCGCGCATTTTCCCCCTGGTGTTAGGTTTAGCTTCGATTACTGCACCACCTTCGCGCAAAACCCGAGTCGCTCTAACGGACATCCGCCAATCGCGAGCTTCCAATCGATTCTCGACTCTACGGTTACGAGGGCTCGACTTCCCTTCTGCGTATTTAGGAAAAAGAACTTTAGTCCAGGTTTTCCCATCTAAAACTTTCCTCAACTTTTCCTGATTACATCTTTTTTAATGAAATTTTCTTTTTCTACTTTAATTTAAACTTGTTTTATTATCTCTTTTTATTGATTTATTGATATTGATTTGATTTGTTGTTTATTTGCGACAACCCAACAATCGAAAATATTCTTCGGTTGAAATTCGCCTTTATTTTGACGGGGCACTGCTGAATTCAAGAATAACTCATACTTTGGAAAATTCACTTGAATTCTCTGTTTCAATTCAGGTGAACTAACTTTAAATTCGCCTGATTTCACCTGAATTCATGTTTATATTCACTGAATTCACTTTAATTGACCTTTGAATAATTCAAAGGTCAATTATATTGAATTTCACGTATGATTCACACTTGAATTGTTTTTAATTCCCTGAACTTATTTAGGTTCGGGTCAATTCTGCTGATTTCTGATGACTTTACCTTGAGTGCACATGAATTCTTTCCCTGATTTCAATTTAATTCATTTGAATTAACTATTCATTTGCAACCATTTCATTCATTCCATTCATTTGCAATCTCTTAAATGAAGTTACTTTAATTCAACTGATTCTATCTGAATCAACTTTGAATTTTATTGAATTCACTTGCAATTACTTGAGTGCAGTTCAATTCACCTGATTTTAATTCAATTTAATTCACCTTGAATTCATTAGGTGTCACATGAAATCTCTTTAAAGATGAACCATTCACCTGATTTCAGCTGAATTCACTTAAAGTGACCTTGAATTCATTTTAAATCACTTGATTGCAATTCAATTCACACTTGATTTCACATGAATGCAGATTAATTCATTTTAATTCACCTGATTCCCAGCTGAATTCACTTTGAATTTATCTGACTTCACTTTAATTGGCATTCAATGTTAAATTTACTTGCAAACATTTAAGTGCAATTCAATTTGTTTCATGCTTTCTGCTGAATTCATCTTGCATTTACTTGAAGTAGTTCAATTCACCTGATCTTAGCTGAACTGACTTGAAATGACCTTGAATTCCGTACAGTTCACCTGATTTTAACCGAAAACATTTGAATTCATTTTAATTCACCTGCTTTCAGGTTAATTAACTTTTGAATACTCTTGAATTGATACTTTTGAATTCACTTGAATTGACACTTTTGAATTCACTTGAATTGACACTTTTGACCTTTGACCAATTGACCTTTGAGCAATTGACCTTTGATCAATTGATTAATTGATCTTCAATTCATCTGATTTCAAATTTATTCACATGAATTCATTTCAGTTCACCTAATTTTGACTAAATTCATTTATGTAAATTCACGAAATCAGAGATGAATGCACTTGAATATTCCCCTGATTTCAAGTGAATTCATCTGAATTGACCTTCAATTAATCAGGTTTCAATAGCTTTATCCACACGAATGTATTTTAGTTCGTCTGATTTTAACTGAATTCAATTAATTTTAAAAAATTTTTTCCTTTTCGTTCTTGATTTCTCTCCTGTTCTCTCTACTAATTTCCCTTTAAATCTCAGTGTTGGGTAAGTTACTTTTTTAAACGTAACTAGTTACAGTTATGTTACTTTGCAATAAAAAGTAATTAATTACAGTTACAGTTCCATTTTTAAAAAAGTAACTCGTTACAGTTACTAGAGGAAGTAACAGTTTATTTTAAAGTTACTTTAAATTTTACCCCCACCCATCCAGTTTAAAAAATTATAAAATAGACAGTTAAAATAAAAAAAAGGTGCAATATGTTTTGGCAAGTGGTCAGCAATATATTAATTTGAAAAAAAAACATTTACAAACATCTCTCCTTAACAGTATCTCTTCCTTATTTTTAAAAGCAGTTATTTATGCATTATATTTATAAACAAAATATGAAAAAAGTGATGTCTTTCAGAAAATAATTTTTTACTCTTCAAATACGACACAGCTATTTTGTAAATCACCTTAAATTAACTCAGAGGAACTAAAAAAATACAAATAATTTGTTAGTAATGGATTTCAGTGTTATAATTAAATTAAGTGAACAATTTTTCATAAATTGTAATATACGGTATAACATTTTTTTGTTACTAAAACTGATTTAAATTATTGCAGGAGTGACTTCTAGTTACAAAACCTTTAAGAAATTACAGAATTCTTAGAAATGACATTTGTTTAATTATATTTTTAAAATGCATTTATAAATTATGTAAACAAATATGATTTAAAAAATTGTAAATTTTGGCATTTTTGCGTAGAAATTTTTTTTGTGCTGTAGCTGCTTTGTAATGCATTAAGAGTGATTGTTAGTCACAACACTTAAGAAAAATGAACAATACCTGTTGTTATAAACAATTTTTCTGGCAATATACTTCAATTTGCGTTTTTTCAAGATTTAAATTTTCTGTAACTACTTCAATTCCTACAGATATTGTTAAAAATGTATTAAAATATTTAATTATATTTGTTACAATATAACAATAATATTTCTTGTAAAAAAATGCGATAAATAAATGGGAAATTTTGGCGAAATTTAATTAAGTCTCATGACTGCCACTCCCAACGCAAAGCAATTGCAAAAAAAAAAAATTTTTCCACACTAAAATGCAAAAATTTCCCATTTGTTTATAAAAATTGTAACTGTTGTACTTTAACAACTGTAATTAAACATATATCGTTTTTAAGAATATCTGTACCAATGCAAGAGATTAAGGCAAATCTGAATCTGAAAAAATCACAAATTTCCAATATATTGTCCAAAAAATGAGCGGGCATGCGCGATCACGATATTCTTTTGTTTTTCTACTTGCCGAAATTTTTAAAACTTCTGTTTATTGCATAAAAGCTATTAAAAGGAAATCATACAAAAAATACAAAGTAACTCAAAAGTAACTAAAATTAAAGTTACAAGTTACTGCAAAAATAGTAACTAAGTTATGTGACAGTTATTTTTTTTAAAAGTAACTAAGTCACTGCAAAAGATAGAAGTAACTTATCTTTTTCAGTAACTTAGATCTTAGTTTCTTGTAACGAGTTACTACCCAACACTGTTAAATCTCCAACAAAATACTAAGAATTTCCTCTTTTTCATTTTTAAAGGTACCCTCCAATTAGCCTCCTCTTATCAAACTCCAAACCATCCACTTTTCTCTCGCTTCTACTTTAAACATCCACTTTAACCAGCCCAGCCATAACATAAACCTCGCTCTCTCATTTTTTTTCTCTCTTTTTTTCTCCGAAGTAACGTCTCGCGACGGTCATATCGAAAACCGTTATAGGCATACCCCGCGTGTGCCTTCTTTGCCATCCACATTCTACCAATACCAATATAATATACCAATACCAATATACACTACTATATCGCGTCCCTGAAAAATCCCGTGCCTCAAAGCAATCCGGCTTTCCATCCTGACACAAGAACGCGCCTAAGGCAAAACTCGCCTTCCAAGGGGGATGAGGCGGGGGTGGGGGGGACTAAAAACCGAGAATCCGCGTGTCTCGACTTCTCGCTTCGTTTCTTTTCCACTCTTCTTTACGTCACCTCCCACCCACTGGTCACCGATTCCTTTTTCCTAGGTTGGGTTTTTCTTTTTCCCCACGCGAAAAATAATACATGGATTATCCACTCAAAGTGCACTTCCAGTGTGGATCAAATTTCGGGCTATTATACACACTGCAAACTATTGGAATTGAATCATCCACCTTATTATTATTAATAAGGTGGATGATTAATTAATGATGATCCCTTATTAAGGGATCATCCCACTTTAGAGGCCCGAAAAAAAGGCTTTTTTCATACCTCTGTTAATATCAATAAAATCAATTTTTTACCTCTACAATTTCGATAGGGTTTTTCACGCCTTTTCCATTGATCGTACGCATTTTTTGGAAAAATATATATTTGACCTTCAAAAATCAAAAATGAATTTGACTTTTTTCGAATTTAAGCTATTTCTTTCTTTTCTATTTATCTAGAAAGAAAGTTTAGGTTGTTGCCTTTAAACACCTACAGGTTTAGGAATGGACAAATTGTTATTTATTTTTGAAAGTAAGCGTTATGTACGTTTTTTTCGGTTATGATTTTTTTCAATGATTTATGACCAGGGGTGAGCAAAATAATTCGACTCGACTCAAAACCGACTTTGGACGTGAGTCATGAGTCGAATTTTCGACTCCGACTCACCTGCGAATTTTCGACTCCGACTTACAAAATAATTCGACTTGACTCGAAACCGACATTTGGACGTGAGTCATGAATCGAATTTTCGACTCCGACTCACACAATAATTCGACTTGACTCAAAACCGACATTTGGACGTGAGTCATGAATCGAATTTTCGACTCCGACTCACACAATAATCCGACTTGACTCAAAACCGACATTTGGACGTGAGTCCTGAGTCGAATTTTCGACTCCGATTCACAAAATAATTCGACTTGACTCAAAACCGACATTTGGACGTGAGTCGTGAGTTGAATTTTCGACTCCGACTCACAAAATAATTCGGCTTAACTCAAAACCAACATTTGGACGTGAGTCATGAGTCGAATTTTCGACTCTGACTCACCTGCGAATTGAGTCGAATTTTCGATTCCGACTCACAAAATAATTCTACTTGACTCAAAACCGACATTTGGACGTGAGTCATGAGTCGAATTTTCGACTCCGACTCACAAAATAATCCGACTTGACTCAAAACCGACATTTGGACGTGAGTCATGAGTCGAATTTTTGACTCCGACTCACAAAATAATTCGACTTGACTCAAAACCGACATTTGGACGTGAGTCATCAGTCGAATTTTCGACTCTGACTCACCTGCGAATTGAGTCGAATTTTCGATTCCGATTCACAAAATAATTCGACTTGACTCAAAACCGACATTTGGACGTGAGTCATGAGTCGAATTTTCGACTCCGACTCACAAAATAATTCGACTTGACTCAAAACCGACATTTGGCCGTGAGTCATGAGTCGAATTTTCGACTCCGACTCACCTGCGAATTGAGTCGAAAGATTCGACTCTGGACTCACGCGGTGAGCAATTAGCAATTTTGATTTCGAATAATTGAAGGTGAATTCAAAGAATTGAAGGTCTATTCAAAGAGTTAAGGGTGGATTCAAAGAATTCAAGGTGAATTCAAAGAAAATTCAAAGAAAATTCAAGGTGAATTTCAAGAATTCAAAGAGCATATCAAGAAATTAAGGTGAATTTAAAGAAAATTTGAGGTGAATTCAAAGAAAATTCAAGGTGAATTCAAAGAAAATTCAAGGTAATTTCAAAGAAAATTCAAAGTGAATTCAAAGAAAAATCAAGGTCAGGGTGTCTAGCAGACCGAGAAATCGGAAAAAACCGGGAAAACCCCGGGAATTTGGTTTCACTGGTATAAAACTAGGAAAACCCCGGAAATTTTATTTCAGATCAAGAATTTTTTAATTGAATGGTAAAATCTACTTATTTTCACTTTATTTAAGACAATTTGAAGAGGGGAAAAAATAAATTTCGAAAATAAAAATGAAAATTAACTTTTATTTTTGCCAAAATGTAAAAAAAAAAAGTATGATTTAATATTTAAGATAGGGAAGAAATGCTAATGTGTTTATTTCGTGAGAAATTATGTTATCTAGGATAATATATACGTTTATATCCATAATTATTCTTCAGTTTCAATCTTTTGTCAATTTTATACGTATTTTTTTCGTGTGAAAGGTCCAATTAATAAAAACATCTCTTTGAATTGATAAAGTCCGAAGCGTTGCCTATCAATACTAAAATATATTTTTATTAATTGGACCTTTCACACGAAGAAATTACATGTACGTTATTGTAAATAAAACATGCAAAATTGGTCGGGAAAATGAAAAATCTGGTCGGGAAGAAACTGGGAAAAACCCGGGAATTTCAAATGGCCTGATCGCTAGACACCCTGAAGGTGAATTCAAAGAAAATTCAAGGCGCATTCAAAGAAAATTCAAGGTGAATTCAAAGAAAATTTAAGGTGAATTGAAAGAAAATTCAAGGTGAATTCAAAGAAAATTCAAGGTGAATTCAAAGAAAATGCAAGGTGAACTTAAAGAAAATGCAAGGTGAATTCAAAGAAAATTCAAGGTGAATTCAAAGAAAATGCAAGGTGAACTCAAAGAAAATGCAAGGTGAATTCAAAGAAAATTCAAGGTGAATTCAAAGAAAATTCAAGGTGAATTCAAAAAATTCAAGATGAATTTAAAGAATTCAAAGAAAATTCAAAAACAAATGTACACCTGAATTCAATAGTGGTTAACCCCTTCGCTTGAAAACAGATCATCGCACTTCCATATTCATCTGATTTCAGGTGAATTCACCTAAATTGACCTTCAGTTGATAAGATTTCAGTTTTATTCACATGCATTCATTTCGATTCGCCTGATTTTCACACGAAAAATTGCAGTGTGGACCAAACTTCGGGTGGTGTATACACATTGCGAACTAATAACAATTGGAACGGGAAAAAAAAAGTGCACTTTAGGGTGGCTGTTTGTGGGAGCGTAGGAGGATGTCGGGGGGGGGGGGGTCAGGTTGAGAGCACGTAGTTGGGCAGCCGTGGGTCTCTTGTGAGGAAACGTTGGGGCGGCGTTGGTGGACGGAAGGGATCAGTGGAGCCACGATGGACGAGAAGAGCTTTGGATGAGGGGTGGAGGTGGGGGCAGGGGGGAGGATGGTGGCGCGGTGGACGTTGGAAGGCGGTGACCCGCGGTGCCTGTCTGCTGCTGGCCGCGTTTCAGACCCGCAGCTCTCTAGCGCTATACGGCTATAGAGCGCTATATAGCGTGTGGGGTGGCTGCCCCGGGGCTCGCGGGGGCAGCGAGGGGGCTTTAGGACTGCGCGGGTATGGGCAGGGGGGAACAGGGAGAACGGAGGTAATTTGAGCGTCACACGCCGAGCGAGCGGCAACGAACGAATGCCAGGCAACGTCTATGTGCTACATAAAGAGCCCTCTTATGTATCCAACCCATCGCGAACCTACGATCCGACGACCCATGCACATACAACGTGTCCCAAAAGTCCTGTGTAGTTTCTAGTCTAGGTTGTAGAATTCTAGATTCTAGGAGGTTTGTGGACGAAGGGAGAGAAGATTATGGATGATTGGATCTGGGATATAAAATGGCTTGGGATTATTTCCCTATTTTTCTTTACGCTCAGTGCTTCCGGTTCTCGTTCAATTGTCTTTTCCGAGAGGTTAACTACTATTAGTTTTGATGTACACCTGAATTCAAAAGGTTTCAAATAATTCGAAAGAATTCAAGGTGAATTCAAAGAATTTTAGGTGAATTCAGAGAATTCTAGGTGAATTCAAAAAAATTCAAGGTGAATTCCAAGAATTCTATCTGAGTTAAAAAAATTCAAGGTGAATTCAAAGAATTCTAGGTAAATTCCAAAAATTCAAGGCGAATTCGAATAATTCTAGGTGAATTCAAAGAATTCTACGTAAATTCAAAGTATTCAAGATAAAAATACAAGGTGAATTCAAAAGAATAATACAAAGAAAATACAAGATGTATTCGAAAGAATTCAGAGAATATAAGGCGAGTTCAAAAGAATATGAGATGAATTCAAAGTAATTGAAAGAATTTACAAGATTTCAAAGAATTTCAACAATTCAAGGCGAATTCAAAAGAATAATTCAAAGAATACATGAGGAATTTGAAAGAATTCAAAAGATTTCAAAGAATTTGAAACAATTCAAGGTAAATTAACAAGAATTCAAGGCTAATTTACGAGAATTCAAAGTGAATTCAGAAGAATTAAAGGTGAATTCACAAGAATTCAAGATGAATTCACAAGAATTGAAGGTGAATTTGCAATAATTCAGGGAGAGTTCAAAGAATTCTAGTTAAATTCAAAAAATTCAAGACGAATTCAAAGAATTTTAGGTAGTTTCAAAATATTCAAGGTGAATTCGAATAATTCTAGGAGAATTCAGAGAATTCCAAGTAAATTCAAAGTATTCAAAATAAGAATTCAAGCTGAATTCAAAAAATACAGGATGAATTCGAAAGAATTCAAAGAATACAAGGTGAATTGAAAAGAATATTCAAGATGAATTCAAAACAATTGAAAGAATTATTTACAAGATTTTAGAGATTTCGAGACAATTTAAGGTGAATTCAAAGAATTTTAAGCGAATTCAAAAGAATAATTCAAAGAATACACGAGGAATTCGGAAGAATTCAAAGAATTCGAAACAATTCAAAAGGTGAATTCACAAGAATTCAAGGTGAATTCACAAGAATTCAAGGTGAATTCACAAGAATTCAAGGTGATTCAAAGAATTCTAGTTGAATTTAAAAAATTCAAGTTGAATTCAAAGAATTTTTGGTAAATTCAAAATCTTCAAGGTGAATTCGAAGAATTCCAGGTGAATTCGAATAATTCTAGGCGAATTCAAAGAATTATAAATAAATTCGAAGTATTAAAAATAAGAATACCAGGTAAATTTGAAAGAATAATTCAAATAATACAAGATGAATTCGAATGAATTCAAAGAATACAAGGTGAATTGAAAAGAATATACAAGGCGAATTCAAAACAATTGAAAGAATTTACAAGATTTCAAAGAATTCGAAACAGTTCAAGGGGAATTTAAAGAATTCTAGGCGAATTTTAAAGAATAATTCAAAGAATACACGAGGAATTCGAAAGAATTCAAAAGATTTCAAAGAATTTGAAACAATTTAAAAGGTGAATTCACAAGAATTTAAGGTAAATTTGCAAGAATTCAAGGCGAATTCAAAGAATTCTAGTTGAATTAAGAAAATTCAAGTTGAATTCAAAGAATTTTAGGTAAATTCAAAATCTTCAAGGTGAATTCAAAGAATTCCAGGTAAATTCGAATAATTCTAGGCAAATTCAAAGGATTCTAAGTAAATTCAAAGTATATTAAAAATAAGAATACAAGGTAAATTTTAAAGAATAATTCAAAGAATACAAGATGATTTCGAATGAATTTAAAGAATACAAGATGATTTCGAATGAATTCAAAGAATACAAGGTGAATTGAAAAGAATATACAAAGCGAATTCAAAACAACTGAAAGAATTTACAAGATTTTGAAGAATTTGAAACAATTGAAGGGGAATTCATAGAATTCTTGGCGAATTCAAAAGAATAATTCAAGGAATACACTAGGAATTCGAAAGAATTCAAAAGATTTCAAAGAATTTGAAACAATTCAAGGTGAATTCATAAGAATTCAAGATGAATTTGCAAAAATTCAAGGTAAATTTGTAAGAATTCAAGGCGAATTCGAATAATTCTAGTTGCGCTTAAAAAATTCTAGTTGAATTCAAAGAATTTTAGGTAAATTTAAAATCTGCAAGGTTAAACAATTAGAATTAAAGAATAATTCAAAGAATACGAGATGAATTCGAATGAATTCAAAGAATACAAAGCGAATTGAAAAGAATATACAAGGCGAATTCAAAACATTTGAAAGAATTTACAAGATTTCAAATAATTCGAAACAGTTTAAGGGGAATTCAAAGAAATCTAGGCGAATTCAAAAGAATAATTCAAGGAATACACGAGAAATTCGAAAGAATTCAAAAGATTTCAAAGAATTTGAAACAATTCAAGGTGAATTCATAAGAATTTAAGATGAATTTGCAAGAATTCAAGGTGAATTCAAAAGAATTCAAAATAAGGAAACAAGGTAAATTTAAAAGAATAATTCAAAGAATACAAGTAAAATTCAGAAGAATATAGAAAAGGTGAATTCAAAAGAATATACAAGGTGAATTTAAAGAAATTTAAAAAGAAGAATTCAAATAATTACAAATAATTTCAAATAATACAAGGTGAACTCAAAAAATGGAAAGAATTCAATAGATTTTAATGAATTTGAAACAATTCAAGGTTAATTCAAAATAAGAATACAAGGTAAATTTAGAGGAATAAACAAGCTGAATGCAAAAGTATTCAAAGAATTCAAAAGAATTCCAAATAAGAATACAAAGTGAATTCAAAAGAATAATTCAGATAAATTCAGAAGAATATACAGAAGGTGAATTCAAAAGAATTGAAATAATTCAAAATATTTTAAAGAATTCGAAATAATTCAAGGTAAATTCAAAAGAATAATTAAAAAAATGTAAGGTACATTCAGAAGACGAAAGTATACACAAAAGTTGATTTGAAAAGAATAATTCAAAGAATACCAGATGAATTCGAAAGAATTCAAAAAATTCAAGGTGAATTCGAAAGAATTCAAAGAATTTAAGGTGAATTCAAAAGAATATACAAGGTGAATTCAAAAGAATTCCAAAAAATTGAAAGAATTCAGGAACAAGTGTAAACCTGATTATTTTCTACCCTTGTTTGGAATTGTCTTATTGTTAGGTCTTTTTCTTACTTGGTACTCTTGCAGAAGTGATTTCTTTCTGTATTTCGTACTTGTTTTCCTGCTTTTTTTTACTTTTGAAGTGGAAATCTTTCCTTGTTAGGCACTATTTCTCATTTTAATAACTAACTTTCGTACTCCTTCGAATCTTGGTTTCCTATCTTTATCTTCTTTTCTAATTTGGTACTTTCAAAGTTAAAGTCATCCCTTTTGTTAAGGACTATCTTTTTTCTTCAGTTTATATATTGTTGATTTAACTCCTTCGTTACTATCTTTCTTGATTTCTTCCCTAAACGAAGAGAAAATATAAAGAAGAATTGTAATTGGTTTTCAAAAAATATTAATGGTCAATGGGAAAAGTCCAATTAGAGAAAGTGTAAATTAAGAGGAAAGCTTTTAACTCTTTTCTACTCTTCTGACTTTTCATCGTCACTGGTTTTTTTATCTGCCGTGTATATTGTCTTCCGATTTTATCCACCCGGAAATTTCTCGCTGTCCAGAGAAAAGGGACGCAACCTGCCACGTCGAAGAAACGAATTCTCTCTACATACACGTATATGTACCAGCATCCTCTCGGATACAGTGAGATCCGAATGCGCTCTCGTTCATTCATGAGCTTTCGATTGAATCGGTGAAATCGAGGGAGGCGTAAATCCTTTAAAACCTGTATTGGTCCCCCAAACCTACGACCGCTCGAAAAAAAGAGCACCGAGTGTGTAATGTACATGAGGAGTGCAAAGAAAGGCTATAGACTTTTAAAGAGAAAGCGTTACACGAAAAGCCATCATTCGTGCCTTAATTTCCAATTTCAGATTCGAAATTTAAAAAAGACCTTTTAAAATAAACCTTTATTTAAATAAAATAATCTAATTATCTTCCGAGGGGTCAATTCCACTCTCATCCACTCTCAATTTTGATATGCACCTGAATTCAAAGAATTCAAGAGAATTCAAAGAATTCAAGAGAATTCAAATAATACAAGATCAGGGTATCTAGCAGACCGAGAAATCAGGAAAAATCGGGAAAAACCCGCGAATTTGGTTTCACCGGGTAAACCCCGGAAATTTTATTTCAGATCGGGAATTCTTTAAATTAATGGTAAAGTCTACTTATTTTTACTTTATTTACGGCTATTTAAAAAGGCAAAAAAATAAATTTCGAAAATAAAAATGAACATTAACTTTTATTTTTGCAAAAATGTAAAAAAAAGTGTATAATTTAATATTTAAGGCAGGGAAAAAATGCTAATGTGTTTATTTCGTGACAAATTATAAGTTATCTAGGATAATATATACGTTTATATACATATTCTTTGGTTTCGACCTTTTGTCAATTTTATATTTATTTTTTTTCGTGTCAAAGGTGCAATTAATAAAAACATCTCTTAGTATTGATAAAGTCCGAAATGTTGTCTATCAATACTAAAAGATATTTTTTATATTGGATCTTTCACACGAAGAAAATACATATAATATATACGTCATTGTAAATAAAAAATGTAAAATAGGTCGGGAAAATGAAAAATTTGGTCGGGAAAAAACCGGAAAAAATCCGGGAATTACAAAAGGTCTGATCGCTAGACACCCTGAAGATGATTTCAAAAGAATTCAAAGAATACAAGGTGAATTAAAAAGAATTCAAAGAATACAAGATGAATTAAAAAGAATTCAAAGAATATAAGGTGAATTAAAAAGAATTTAAAGAATACAAGATGAACTCAAAGGAATTCAAACAATTGAAGGTGAATTCAAAGGAATTTAAAAAATTTAAGGTGAATTCAAAAGAATTTAAAGAATTCAAAGAATACAAGGTGAATTTACAAGAATTGAAAGAATACAAGATGGAATCAAAAGAATTCAAAGAATACAAGATGCATTCAAAAGAATTCAAAGAATACGAGGTGAATTCACAAGAATTTAAAGAATACAAGATGAACTCAAAAAATTCTAAGAATTAAAAATAACAGTACAAGGTGAATTCAAAAAGTACAAAAAGAATTCAAGAGAATTCAAAGAATACAAGGTGAATTCGAGAGAATTCAAATAATACAAGATGAACTTAAAAGAATTCAAGAAATACAAGGTGAATTCAAAGAGTACAAAATAAATTCAAATAATTCGAAATAAAAGTACAAGGAGAATTAATAAATACAAAAAGAATTCAAAGAATACAAGGTGAATTAAAAAGAATTCAAAGAATACAAGGTGAATTTAAAAAATACAAAAAAAATCAAAAGAATTCAAAGAGTACAAGGTGAATTGAAAAAAATTCAAAGAATACAAGATGAATTCAAAAGAATTCAAAGAAGACAAGGTGAATTAAAAAGATTCAAACAATTGAAGGTGATTTCAAAAGAATTTAAAGAATTGAAGGTGAATTTAAAAGAATTTAAAGAATACAAAATGAATTCAAAAGAATTCAAAGAGTACAAGGTGCATTAAAAAAATACAAAAAAAATCAAAAGAATTCAAAAAGTACAAGTTGAATTGAAAAGAATTCAAAGAATACAAGATGAATTGAAAAGAATTCAAAGAATACAAGATGGATTCAAAAGAATTCAAAGAATACAAGGTGAATTAAAAAGAATCAAAGAATACAAGATGAATTCAAAAGAATTCAAAGAACACAAGGTGAATTAAACGAATTTAAAGAATACAAGATGAATTCAAAAGAATTCAAACAATTGAAGGTGAATTCAAAGGAATTTAAAGAATTTAAGGTGAATTCAAAAGAATTTAATGAATTCAAAGAATACAAGGTGAATTGAAAAGAACTCAAAAAATACAAGGTGAATTTACAAGAATTCAAAGGGTACAAAATGAATTAAAAAGAATTCAAATACAAGATGAATTCAAAATAATTCAAAGAATACAAGGAGAATGACAAAGAATTTAAAAGAATTCAAAGAATACGGGGTGATTTCACAAGAATTTAAAGAATACAAGATGAATTCAAAAGAATTGAAATAATACAAGGTGAATTCAAAAGAATTCAAAGAATACAAGGTGAATTCTAAAGAATTTAAAGAATACAAGGTGAATTCAAAGAATACAAGATGAATTCAAAAGAATTCAAAGAATACAAGATGAATTCAAAAGAATTCATAGAATACAAGGTGAATTAAAAAGAATTCAAGGAATACAAGGTGAATTAACAAGACTTTAAAGAATACAAAATGAAAGATGAATTTAAAATAATTCAAGGAATAAAAGATGAATTCACAAGAATTTAAAGAATACAAAATTAATTCAAAGAATTCTAAATAAGAATACAAGGTCAATTCAAAAAATACAAAAAGAATTCAAAAGAATTCAAATAATTCAAATGAATTCAAGGAATACAAGGTGAATTAAAAAAATTCAAGACCTGAAAGAATTCAGGAACAAGTGCACATCTGAATTCAGTAGTGGTTAACCCCTCGTTATCTTCATTTTACAGTTTCGCCTGTCTAATTACAATCAAAACTCTTTATTCTTAATGATAAATAATAATAAATAATATTTTTTGGGTGACTGAGAACCGCTTTATCACAAAAATCGTTTTTTCTAAATTAGTATCAAAGTCTGGGCCTAATGTCTCGGTTTATAATAATAAATAATAATAAATAATATTTTTTGGGTGACTAAGAACCTCTCTATCAGAAAAATAGTTTTTTCTAAATCAGTATCAAAGCCTGGGCCTAATGTCTCGGTTTATCATATTTGTACAAACATAACAAGAAATTACACTTTCTACAACCAATTCGTGTCATGACCAAACTTTTAAAAGAAATTTCGCATTTGTACTGATCTGTTTGTGTAAAGTTCAGTCATTACACAAATTGGTTGTAAGAAGTGTGATTACCTTTGTACAAATAAATTATAAATATTATAATTATATTATATTATTTACTATATTATTTCAGTATATTATTTACTTATTGTCAAGTGAGTAAAAGATGTTTTTCTACGTGATTATAAAGCTCTTTATAAATCAATAAAAGTTCGAAGAAGAGATAAATCAATTCCTCAAAAAAAAATCGAAATTAATACCTAGTTAATGATTATATATTATTATTAGCATAATTCAAGGTAGGAGGACCTCGTAAAGTTTAAATGCGAACGAAGAAGGAAGAGTGAGAGGGAAAATTGTATAGGGAATATTAGGAGAAAAAGAGAGAAGATTTTTTTCCAGGTTCCCCTCTATTAGAAACCCTTCGCCATTAAATAACGCACCTGCGGTTCGCTTATACCTGAACACGCGAGACATTCGTGACACTTGGCACCAGACACGTGCGACTCTAGAAATTCCAAGTCCCCTCAGTCAAAAACAAAGCCACTGGCCATTTACTTTAGTCGACTTCAGGGAAAATATTTCACTTTTATTCTTGACCCTATAGGAGTCTAAAGAATTACTGATATTTTGCAGCCAATAGTGATGGGAATTTTCATGAAAATTTTCAAGATTTTGATTCATTTTTTCTTTTGTTTATATTTATTTCAACTGTAAGGTATTGAGTGTGAGCGCAAAAAAAAAATAAAGTAATGAAAAATCGATTTAAATGCTTTCACTTTGGAATCTTATTTTTTCAGTTTAGGTCAAAGTTTCCATTTTAAAGGTTTTCTTAATATTGATATTTGTAAAGCAAACTGATTTAACGAAGAATTAGTCAAAGCGTCCATTTTGTTATTTTTTTTTGTTTTAAACATTTTATTATATAATTTTTTAGTGAAAATGTGAAAAATTGGATTTCGAATCAAATAAGTCATCAAAAGTTATAATCGGATAAGAATTGTAGATTTTTTGTATTCGAAATCGATAGACAAATTTCACCTGTTTTTCACCGAAATCTGTCTGTTGATTCCGAATACAAAAAATCTATAATTCTTGTCCAATTAAAACTTTTAATGGCTCAATTGATTCGAAATACAATTTTTTACATTTTCACTAAAAAATCAATAATAAAGTGTTTAAATGCAAAAAAACCTGATAAAAAATGGTCGCTTTGACTAACTTTTTTTTCGATTCACTGAAAAAAATGGTTTAGCCGTTCCAGCTAAACGTATAGCTGGATTTCGTCTTCTAAGAAAATATAGCTGTGCCACTCAAATATATAACTGGTTTAGCTAAATTTTTCTATCCACAAAATTTTTAGATGCCAAAATTTAGCTAAAACAGCTGTATATTTAGGTAACATAGCTATATTATCTTAGAAGACGAAGTTCAGCTATACTTGTTTTTCAGTGTTGTCCAATTTCTCCTTAAATGTTTTCCATCCTCAAACTTTCAATTTTCATCTCTTTCAATTAGAAAACACCTAATTTTAAAGTTTAATTATCGTTTCAGTTTAAAAAGTATTATGGTTGAAAATATGAAAATTCATTCAGATATGCTAGTTGAATAAAACTTCACTAAAGTGATTGCATTTTTTCTGACAATGCATAAAAATTCGAATTATCACATCAGAAAATGTTTTCGATTAAAAATATTTTTATATTATTTGCACTATGAAATTCTACAATGAAACTTTTAAAATATATTTAATATATATATATATATATATATATATATATATATATAAATAAGTATATAAATATATATAAATATATTCAATTGTTAATTTTCACGCTAAAATCTTTTGTATGAAACCAAAGTGGAAGGATAAAGTCTCGTCCTTATAGTTTTTTTTAGTAGATATGGGAGACAAATATAAATATTATAAATAAGTGATGTAAATTGAATTTTTATAAAGTTTTAACACTGGCTGGTTAGTGATTTCACGAGGGTTTTGAGGACGTGGATCGGTAGTGCGCGTGAAGTTTCGCGCGGCAGGTCGTGACCGGAAGAGGCGTTCGAACCGGAAGCGGACGATTTTGCGATCCTCTCTCTTTCTCTCTTTGTCTCTTTTAACGGTATCATGCGATCAAAAGAAGCGGTCGATTCTCGCACATGACCGCACCGTGTTTTTCACTGCGCAATTAAAGGCAAAAAATACCTTCACATTATATACATGTACTTATACTATAATATTACATAATTTGTTTCCCACTTTATTGAAAATTGAAAAGAGTACCAATTTTTTTTCCACCGACAAAGTTTGTCAGTTGATCTGATTTATTTCCAATTTATTTCAAATTGAAAATGGTATTGTGATGGACGTCAACTTCTAAAAATTACTTTAGTTGGTTAAAATTAGGTAGCAGAAGTTAGTAAAAGTGCAAAATACTTTGAGCACGAAAGTAATTTGTGAAAATAAATACATAACGATGGGAGAACAACAGTTAATTAACGTGTTTTATTGTATTTAGAAATGACGGGGCGAAGATCATCTTGAAATTGCTTTGGACACATTACCGTGCGAAAATTGAAGTACTAACTGAATTTCCTGCATGTGGTTATTGCGCACGTGAACTTGAGACGTTTGTAAAAAAAATCAAAGCTTTCCGCATTCCCGTCTTTATGTCCCTATTCCACGTAGTTTTGTGCGTTTAACTACCCCGTAACTGCCGTTCGTGGCGTTCACAGGTTTAAGTTCTCGCGATGATATAGGGAAAAGACGAAATTCCCTATTTCTCTTCTAAGAGCCCACCGGCGAAGAGAAGCTGTTTCTTTTCACTTATAAGTCTCAAGATCTGTAATTTACGAGTTTCTTCAGACAGAATTTTCTCTTACTATCGTTTATTTAGCTTTTTTTCTTAAAGAAATGTCTCGACACTCAAAATGAATTTTAAAATGTCGAAATATTTGTTTAGAAACTGACAGGGATTTTGATTTTCAGAAAACAGACCAATTGAGAGAAAAAAATTGAATTTCGTCCCACAATTTAAAAATTGTTTGGAAATTTTTTTCACACTGTTATGTAACAGTTATGTTACTGTTAAATAACAGTTACGTCACTGTTACATAACAGTTACGTACCTGTTGTATAACAATTACATCACTGTTATATGGCAGTTACATAACAGGTATATAACTGTTATGTAACTGGTATATAACAGTTTCATAACTGTTATATAAGAGTTAAATAACTGTTATAAAAGTGTTATGTAACTGGTATTTAACAGTACTATACAGCTGTTTCGCAACTGATGTTTAACTTTATATATATATATATATATATATATATTGTATAAAGATGTATATGTTGTATAAAGATCGCATTGTTATAAACTACATAAGTACATAACAGTAATAAAACTGTCAAGTAACTGTTTTATAGCAGTACTATACAGCTATTTTACAGCTGACATATAGCTATTGTATGCAAGTTATATACGTGTAAAAGTTGCATATCAGTTACATAGCGGCTTTATAGTACCAGTTACATAACAGTTCTGAACCAGAAACTCAGAAATTATATATACCAACTTTATTAAAGTTATAAACCGATAAAACTTATATGTAATATAATATGACATTTTCACACTTGATACGTAAGATGTAAATAAATATAACAAGTCGTTAAGGAAGTATTATATAACAGCTATGTAAAAATATGTTACGGTTTTTTAACAAATATGTTACCGTTATGTAACAAATATGTTACCCTTATGTAACAAATATGTGACAGTTTTGTAACATATATGTTACAGTTTTGTAACAAATATGTTATAGTTTTGCAACAAATATATTACAGTTATGTAACAAATATGTAACAGTTATGTAACAAATATGTAACAGTTATGTGACAAATACGTTACAGTTTTGTAACAAGTATGTAACAGTTATGTAACAAATACGTTACAGTTTTGTAACAAGTATGTTACATTTTTGTAACAAATGTGTTATAGTTTTGCAACAAATATGTCACAGTTATGTAACATAATTGTTACAGTTATGTAACAGATATGTTGCAGTTTTGTAACATATTTGTTATGTAACAAATATGTTACAGTTATAGATACAGTTATATAACAAATATGTTACAGTTACGAAAGAAATATGTTACAGTTACGTAACAAATATGTTATAGTTATGTAACAATATAAATTGATTAAACAAATCACCATGAGAGCAAAATTGACGTCGTGCAAGATTGTAAATCTCACTAGTAACGATTCGTCGACCTCGGGATATAAGGGAGCGGCTTCCGTTTCAAAATGGCGTCGTTTGCGAAATTCGCGCTGAAGACGTTTGGACTGGACATCGACGCGGAACGCCTGACCGAGGTGATTACGTATACCGTATAAACGCGATAAACCGCCCACTCGTACCTTGGAAACCGTTGGGGGCAATTGAATTAATGCCAGCCTACAAATTGAAGTCGGTATCCCTATAGCCCGGTTCGATAATTACTAGAAAGTGGCGCACCGGGACGACGTAGCTGGACGCCAGGCGGTTTGAGGTTATGTCGCGCGTAAAATGCCTGACAGTCCTGCAGGAGCGGTTCGAGTCAACGATAAACGAGAAGATTCTCTCAATTCGCCCCAAGCTGCTCAACTGCATCGCTAGGAAAATCCGATTCCGCTGGAATTTACGGGACACTTTCAACATGCTTGGTCTGGAATTGGGTAGGAAATTCTGATTTTGGATATACGAGAGAAAATTGAAAAAGAATCAGGAATTTTGGAAAATCAGTAGTATTGGAGATTTCTTTTATTTTCTAAACAAACGGTGTCCCCAACCTTAGGTATCGCCAAATCTGAAGACTTGCCAAAATTTTCTGGAATTTTAAACAGAATGGACCAGTTTGTAAAATGTGAACTGTTACTTTTAGTTTTGGGGACTTTTTCAATTCCCTTTCTTGGGGAACCCCAATTTATAAATTTTCTCGATTTATAAATTCAGACTCATCTCTGCATTCAATAGGTGTCAAAATAGATCCAAAAATTATATAAAATGATTTGGGTTCCCCAGAGAACCCCTGGTCTCCCCAAAACATCAAACCACCATAACTTGAAAACCACTTATCTAAGAAAATTTTCTTAGAGGATATTTCTTTTTCTTTTCTAATTTAAAATACATTCAGAATCAGGAATCAGGAAAAAAACGTCATTATTGAAGAATTTTTTTTCCAAACAAATGGTATCCCCAGATTTGGAGACTTGCACAATTTTCTGGAATTGCAAATAAAATTAACCAGTCTAAAAATGTGAACTGTGACTTTTCGTATTGGGGACCTTTTCAATTTCCCAAATTTCTTGGGGAACCCCAATATTATTGGCTCCCGAATTACAAATTTAGACTCATCTCTGCTTCAATAGGTGACAAAATAGATCCCAAAATTATATAAAACAATTGGGGTTCCCCAGAGAACCCCTGGTCTCCCTAAAACATCAAACCACCATAACTTGAAAACCACTTAACCCTTTAACGGCCAAGCCTAAAATCCGTTGTCTAAAAATTCTAAAAAAATTCAGGAATAATATATGGTCAATT
>JBAGKK010000250.1:587884-606137 GCA_037177015.1 Euceroptres primus
TATGTTTGTTAACTTGAATTAATTATTACCTCTCTCTAATTGAAAAGTGGACAAAAAGTGAAAAATTTTAGAAAAAATTGAAACTTTCTAGCATTATTCTAAGAGAATATTGTTATAAATAATAATAAATTGTTTAAACAATTATTTTGGTTAACTTCAAATAACTATTACCTCTCTCTAATTGAAAAGTGGACAAAAAGTGGAAAATTTTAGAAAAAACCGGAACTTTGTAGCATTATTCTAAAAGAATATTGTTATAAATAATAATAAATTGTTTGAACAATTTTTTGGTTAACTTGCATTAATTATTATATCACTTAGTGAAAAGTGGACAAAAAGTAAAAAATTTCAGAAAAAAAACACAATTATCTAGCATTGATATAGGAGAAGATAGAATAAAGAAGACATATAAACAAAAATAATTTGTTTGAACAATTATATTTGCTAAATTGTATTAATTATTGCCTTACTCTAAGTAAAAAGTGGACGAAAAGTTGAAAATTTCAGGAAAAACCACAACTTTCTAGCATTATTCAAAGAGAATATTATTAAAATAATAATAAATTGTTTAAACAATTATTTTTGTTAACTCGAAATAACTATTACCTCTCTCTAATTGAAAAGTGGACAAAAAGTAGAAAATTTTAGAAAAAACCGCAACTTTCTAGCATTATTCTAAGAGACTATTGTTACAAATAATAATAAATTGTTTAAACAATTATTTCTGTTAACTTTAATTGATTATTGCATCGCTCTAACTGAAAAGTTAAAAACAAGTGGACAAATTCGAAAAGAACCGCGACTTTCTAACGCTCTTGTAAGAGAAAATTGCTATAAACAATAATAAATTGTTTAAAAAATTTATGTAAACATCTAATTATCAATAGCAAGTAATATATTATGCATTAGAAACAATTTGTACTAAAAAAACCGCAAAATAATTATAATTCGCGTCAAAAACTCGCAAAACACAGTTTTTCACTTATGGGTTTTTCTTGGGACCCTATAAAAGAGACTTATGGAGGTGATATTTAAAAAGTAATTTTTTCTTCGTATTCTATGGCATATTGTGAAGAAAAATGTTGAGATTCAACTCGATTCACCTAATATGGACGATTCCGAATAAAATTTACAAAAACGTCTTTTTTTCTTATAAGAAATACGTGTTAAACTTTATGGGTCTTACGGAACTTCTAAATATCATTTTTTTGTCCAATAAAAAACTTATTTATTTTTTTATGGTTTCGAACAATTGGGGGGGGGGGGGTGAGAGCATGAAAATTCAAAAAAAAAACAATTTTTCCAATGCATTTTTGGACCACCGTATTTATATATCCAATCTTCGTATCAGGAATCTCTTAAATCAGAAACCAACACTCAAAAAATCCTGACCACCTCAAAACCCCACGAATTCAACTCCTATAAATTAAATCTCAAACTCTTCGCAATACATCACCTACTTTATTCTCTTTCAACAGTTTCAACCAAGTCATTTGTTTCGGACACGACTTTTTGTTTACTCTTCAGACAGAAAGGGACTCAAGTCGTCGGAGGAAGCCCAGAAATGCGAGAAGACCCCTTTCTCCCTATAATAGGGGGAAGGGTTGGGGGAGGGGGCTCGCATAATTAAGACCGCACGGGTATTGGAAGGCAGAAGAAAAATGTCCGGGAAGAAGTTTTCGAGTTGTCTCGGTGTGAGGAAGATATTAAGAGGGTTCGGTAGTTTAAGGATGGAAGGTGGGGGGGAAGGAGGGAAAGAGGAAGGGAGGAAGAATAGAGAGAAAAGAGAATTGAAAAAAGAAATCGGCCGAATGATCGATGTGGCATGTCGCAGAATGTATCCGTGCGGAATGTAACGACTCGGTGACGTCTGTTAGGACAGTTCCGCTTTAAAAAGAATACTTTAAAAGCCAGAGGGTTTATAACGGGCCGGAGGTATATAGCTCGACGTATAGTATGGGGAAGGAAGAACTACATATAGAGGTGTAACGAGCAGAACTCAACTCACGAACTCACTCCCAGTTTTTAGTGGCAACTTGTTGCTCTATGCCCATTCATACGGCTCTAACTCCCATTACGTCACGTCACATCAACTTATAATAATGGTAATGGGGCGCTCCGCCTGCGAAAGTCGAATCCGAAATGTGAATTTTTACTTGTATTACGTACTCTCCACTGCGCATGAGATTATTCTCTCGTTATTTTATAATTGTTTGGATAGATGGGTTTTAATTAGATTTAATTAGATTTCACTGGAAAATAGGCCTGGCATGAAAAACCTTTCAAAAGACTCTGCATAAAATATACATGAAGGGCCTTGGCATAAAATCCCGCAAATGACAAAATTTTCAAAGTGCCTTTTTTTTCGAGGTCCTAATTCATAAACTCATGTCTCTGCAAAAGATGTTGGTAGTGGGTCGAATTCCAATTGGAAGTGGGTCGAATAAAATAAAAATGTTAAACGTTAAAAATTTTTTAATTAATTTTAATTTATTTAATTTTAATTTTTAAATTTAATTTCTAATTAAAAATTTTAAAAAACAGTCTTAAAAGAATCTTACTAAAAGCCTAAATTCAAAGAATTTCTTTAAAATCTACAACTTTCTTTTTTTTAAAAACAAAACCGACTCACCGCTTGCGAGAGAGATATGCATGCGCTCCTGGTGGCGTTTCTCGTCACTAAAAAAACCCCAAAACCTCATTTTTTCCGTTTCAAACCAAATGGGCCCTATTTCACTACTGAGTCAATCGCGAAATTAATAATTTTCATCATTTTTGAACCCTTCTGAATATTTTTATTTATAATATACTGAAATTAAGTATCAAACGAAAGAATAAATTTCATATCTCAGTCGCTCCCAATCTCTCGATGATTATATTTTCATATCTGTCATATTTATTCTTTCATTTTGTTATGTAATTTATGTGCGACCCCTTATCCTCTATTATTATTCCCAATGAATCTTTATATAAATCTTTTTTAATAATACAAACCATTCAAATCCCATTTTTTTACCGAATAAACCACAAAATTGAAGAATTCATTACTTTTAACCCAACTTCCCACAAAAATGCCCTAAAATTATTGCTTTTAAATCATTTTTGCCGAAACTTCTTCCGAAATCATGGACAAGAAAGAAGAGAAATATTACTAAGCGAAAAAATAATACTTTACTTGGCATTATATGTATTATTATGCAAAAAAACAGTTTATATGAGAAAAATATCTTAGGAAGATCCTAAATTGAAAGAATTTCTTAAAATAATACACTTTGATCATTTTAAAACAAAAACGATTCACTGCTTGCGAGACAGATCACCGGGCGCTCCTGGGGCGCTTCTCTTAACTGAAAATTCCCAAAACTTCATTTTTTCAATTTCAAACCAAATGGAATCTATTTTTCTACCGAATCTACTAACATCAATAATTTTCATTATTTTTTACCTCTTCTGACTATTTTACACCCTTATAAATTTATTATTCTGTATTATTATTCCAAATAAACCTTTAAATAGTAAATCTTTTTTTTAACCACTTAAAACAATTTCAATTTTAAATCAATTCTCTGAATGCTTTTTTTGCCGACTAAACCTCAAATTGAAGAATTCATCACTGTTAACCCAATTTTCTACCAAAATAACCTAAAATCATCCCCTTTAACTCTGTTTTATCGAAATTTCGTCTGAAATTGAAAAATTTTCTTTAAAAAAAAATAAATTTGTAACTCATTTTAAACAAAAAACTTGACCGCTTGTAAGAGAGATCACTGTGCGCTTATGGTGCGGTTTCTTGTAACTAAAATCCTCAAAACCTCATTTTATCAATTTCAAATCTAATTGACCCTATTTTTCAAATAAACTCTGAAACAAACCTTTTTTTACTAATTCAAACCACTTTTAATCCCCTTCTTTACACAGAAAAAACTGAGGATAAAATATATTGCAGGTCATTTTTTAGAGAGATAAATTTTTATTCAGAAAACTTCATGTGTTTCAAAATATATGTATTGTCGTCGAAAAACAATAGAAAATTTAACCGATATTTGGGTAAAAACTTCGTTTTTTCTGTGTACTGAATAAGCCACGAAATCGAAGAATTCATTCCTTTTAACCCAACTTTCAACCAAAATCTCCTAAAATCATCCCCTTCAACTCATTTTTATCGAACCTTCGTCCAAAATGGAAAGAATTTCTTTTTCAAAAAAAACTACACTTTTATCGCATTTTTAGTAAAAACTATTCACCGCTTGCGAGAAGATCACCATGCGCTCTTGTTGGCGTTTCTTATAACTAAAACTCTCAAATCCTCATTTTATCCATTTCAAACTTAATTGACCCTATTTTTATACCGAATCAACCCCGACATTATACATTTTCATCATTTTCGACCCCTTCTGACTAGTCTAAATCCTTATAAACTTTTATTATGCTCTATTACTATTCCGAATAAACCCCGAAATAAATCTTTTTTACTCCTTCAAACCATTTCTAATCCCCTGTTTAATCGAATAAACTCAGTTTTATTGAACCTTTGTCCCAAATTGAAAGAATTTCTTTTAAAAAACTACTCTTTTATTGTATTTTAAATATAAACTATTCACCGCTTACGAGAAGATCATCGTGCGCTCCTGGTGGCGTTTCTTGTAACTAAAAAGCCCAGATACCTAATTTTTGTCAATACAAACCTAATTGAACATTTTTCTCTACCGAATCAATCTCGATATTAATCATTTTCATCATTTTTACCATTCCTGACTTTTTTTAACCATTATAAACTTATTATCCTCTATTACAATTCCGAATAAACTCCGAAATAAATCTTTTTTACTAATTCAAATTACTTCTAATCCCCTTTTTACCGAATAAGCCACGAAATTTAAGATTTTCCCATGTTAACCCAATTTTCAACCAAAATCTCCTAAAATCATCCCCTTTAACTCATTTCTACCGAACCTGCGTCCGAAATGGAAAGAATTTCTTTTTCAAAAAAACTGCACTTTTCTCGCATTTTAAGTAAAAACTATTCACCGCTTGCGAGAAGATCACCATGCGCTCCTGTTGGCGTTTCTTGCAACTAAAATCCTCAAAACCTCATTTTATCAATTTCAAACCTAATTGACCCTATTTTTATACCGAATCAACCCCGACATTATACGTTCTCATCATTTTTTACCCCTTCTGACTAGTCTAAACCCTTATAAACTTTTATTATCCTCTATTACTATTTCGAATAAACCCCGAAATAAATCTTTCTTACTAATTCAAACCACTTCTGATCCCTTTTTTTACCGAATAAACCACAAAATTGAAGAATTCATCCCTTTTAACCAAATTTTCACCCAAAATCCCCTAAAATTATCCCCTTTAACTCAGTTTTATCGAACCTTTGTCCGAAATTGAAAGAATGTCTTTTCAAAAAACTACTCTTTTATTGTATTTTAATTAAAAGCTATTCACCACATGCGAAAAAATCACCGTGCGCTCCTGGTGGTGTTTCCCGTAACTAAAAAACCCAGAAACCTAATTTAGCCATTACAAACCTAACTGAACTTTTTTTTTCTACCGAATCAATCCCTATATTAATAATTTTCATCATTTTTACCATTCCTGACTATTTTTAACCATTATAATGTTATAAACTTATTATCCTCTATTATTATTCCGAATAAACCCCGAAATAAATCTTTTTTACTAATTCAAACTACTTCTAATTCCCTTTTTAATCGAATAAACAACAAAATTCAAGAATTCATCCCTTTTAACCAAATTTTGAATCAAAATCCCCTAAAATTATCCCCTTTAACACATTTTTCTTGAGCCTTTGTCCGAAATTGAGAGAACTTCTTTTTTAAAAAGCAACACGTTTATCGCAATTTAAGTAAAAACTATTCGCCGCTTGCGAGAAAATCACCATGCGCTGCTGTTGACGTTTCTTGTAACTAAAATCCTAAAATCCTCATTTTATCAATTTGAGACTTAATTGACCCTATTTTTATACCGAATCAACCCCGATATTATACATTTTCATCATTTTTACCCCTTCTGACTATTCTAAACCCCTATTTAATAAATTTTAAATACTAGTCTTCAGTGATTGTTGGTTTCGCGTTTCTAGAATGTTTAGGAGTTTCTGAAAGGAGTTTTTTGGATACTTTCTCAGAAGGGGAAATTATAGAAATTGTTTCTCTTACGTTATCCTCTATTACTATTCCGAATAAACCCCGGAATAAATCTTGTTTATTAATTTAAACCACTTCTAATCTTCCTTTTTTTTACCGAATAAACCACAAAATTGAAGAATTCATCCATGTTAACCCACTTATCAACCAAAATCTCATGAAATTTTAACTTTAACTCATTAATAATAACCCTTTAACTCATTTTCGTCCGAAATGGAAAAAATTTCTTTTTTTAAAAAACTAAATTTTTATCGCATTTTAAGTAAAAACTATTTACCGGTTGCGAAAAGATCACCGTGCACTCCTGGTGGCGTTTTTCGCAACTAAAAAACTCAGAAAACTAATTTTTGCTATTACAAACCTAACTGAACATTTTTTTCTACCGAATCAATCCCGATATTAATAATTTCCATCATTTTTACCATTCCTGACTATTTTTAACCATTATAATGTTATAATTTTATTATCCTCTATTACTATTCCGAATAAATCCCGAAATAAATCTTTTTTACTAATTCAAACTACTTCTAATCCCCTTTTTTATCGAATAAACAACAGAATTCAAGAATTCATCTCTTTTAATCAAATTTTGAATCAAAATCCCCTAAAATTATCCCCTTTAACACATTTTTATCGAGCCTTTGTCTGAAATTGAGGAAACTTCATTTTAAAAAAAACTACACGTTTATCGCATTTTAACTAAGAACTATTCACCGCTTACGAGAAGATCACCATGCGCTCCTGTTGGCGTTTCTGGTAACTAAAATCCTCAAAACCTCATTTTATTAATTTCAAACCTAATTGACCCTATTTTTATATCGGATCAACCCCGGCATTAATAACACTTCAAATAAACCCTGAAATAAACCTTTTTTTTTCTAATTCAAACCACCTCTAATCCCCTTTTTCACCGAAGAAACCACAAAATTTAGAAGTCATCCATGTTAACTCAATTTTCAACCAAAATCTCCTAAAATCATCCCCTTTAACTCATTTTTACCGGACCTTCGTCCGAATTCATTGACAGAGGATTTGGAATTAGGGTCAATTTCGTGTTTGGCGGTACAAACGCCAGGGGATATTTGCCGATCGGTGTTGGCCATTGGGGCTGGAATTTCAAATTTTCTCTTTGTGGTACGACGGGCTTTAGAGCTCGAGGACGAGGAAATGGCTGCGCGAGGAGGACGTGTAACGTATACACGGCGGTGTGCGAGCGGTGAACGGACCGATAGGGATTTACGAGCGGTTTCAGGCAATCGCGAATAGAGATTAGGCCGGTAATTAACTATGGATCTGGTCTGCTGCGAGTTCGCTTGCTAACTCGCTCGCTCGCGAGGTGAGTACGTTGGTCCTGTATACATAAGTGACCCCAGTCGCGAGAGCCAGCCGCGGTCCTACCCTTTAGGTGCTCACTGCGAAACCAGACTACTATATCTGTATAGTGAACCATGTACTGTATATAGTATATAACTATATACCATATACCACACTCTACTGGGGTCTGTGGACGTCTATGTGGGTAGGTACCTGCATATACAGGTACCTGCACTCTATGGAGCACTGTGCCCCAAAAGGCAGACGTGCCAGGCATCGACGTCTCTCTCTCTCTCCCCCCCCTCTCCCCACCCCTCTCTCTTACTCTCTCACATTCTCTATTTCTCTTCCTCTCTCCCTCACTGTTTCTCTTTCTGTCTCTGTTTCTCTACTGTCTAATTCTGTCTCTCTCGAAGCATCTCTCCTCTGTCACTATCTCTATCTTTCTCTTTCTCTCGTTCTCTTGTCCCTTCTTTCTCTTGGTCTCTCGATCTCGTATCTTGGTAGATCGACGGCTAATGCTACGGCCGGCAACGGATAAGGGGTTATGCGCTGCAGCTACCGACGGGAATATCCTTTGTCGTTTGAATTAAATAAACCGCCGTCAGCACTGTCGGCATTTCAACATCCTCGTGTAGATTCTAAACGTAAAGAGAAGAGACAATGTTCGGATTATTCGTCCCGTGCTAGTATATATTCACACCGTGAGCCAAAAATTGAGTTGGAGAAAAATGGTGCGGTAATTTTTAAATTACCGAACCGTTTAATAACCGAACTTCTTTTCGCAGTTTCAAAGGCCATAGCTTGGTAAGCATGGTTGATCTGCCCTAGCAGATATTTGGTTCAGACTTGGGTGGTAAGTTTCTACCATTATAAAACTAATTTACCCCAAGTGCCAACTTCAAAAAAAATTTTTTACAAAAGTTGTAAACAAATTTTGAAAAATCAAAAAATTAAATTTTCTCGAAAGTAGTCTTTAATTTTGATGTTTTTAATTTCGATTTAAAAAGTTTTTAATTTCGATGGTTCAAATACATATTATACAAGATATCACAGCGGTTCTAAAAAAAAATAGAGAGTAAGGCTTCCAGGTATAACGAGTCGGTGCAAATTCACTTTGGCTAAACAAAAATTTTTTATTTATAAACAATATGTTTTTCCTAACTTTTCAGAAGTATCTTTTTTTTAAGATCTTCAAACTGACTCTAAAAAAACTTAAATCGGTGCAATAACTATCTAGCAATAATTTTCAGTAGGTTGGGGTAAGAAAAAAAATTTTTTATAATACTTTAAACAAATTAATGTACAAAGGTCATTTTCTCGTGTTTCGCAATGATTAGTTGTTTGAAATTCATAGTTTTTATATAAAATATGAGAAAAATTAATGCCTAATTGCGATTAGTTAAGAACAGCTGCTGTTTGACAATTATTCAAACAATTTTTATAAACAAACGCACGTTTTAACCATTTTTCCAAGAATAGGCTCCATTTTCTTAGCGAAATCAACTAAAAATGTATTGCCAATGACTCTTTGCTGTGTGCTTTGATAATGGACAAGAACAGTTAATTATTTAAACAATTTTTATAAACAAATGTACATTTTGGCCACTTTTACATGAATAGGCTTATTTTTTTTCATGGAAAAAACTAGAAATGTCTTACCAATGACTCCTTCTGGTCATATTTGTCTAATTAACAAAAACTGTTGATGAAAAAACAATATTGATTATTTAAACAATATTTAAAAAGAAATTCACAGTGTGGATAATAAATATTAGTTTTTTTTACGAAATCAACAAGCAAATTCACATTTTCCACAATAAATAATAATTTTTTTTACGAAATCAACAAGAAATATCTTGCCAATTCCTACTTCTTGTCATATTTTCCTAATTAAAAAAATGTGTTGAGATACGATACCCAATAAATAGATAATTTGATAATCCAATAACCCAATAACCAAGAAGCCATCACACCTTTCATTCACACATATTTAGTTAATAAGTTTTAGTTAATTCCGCAAAAAAAGTAATATTTATTTTAGAAAAATGGTCAAACTGTGAATTTATTTATAAATATTCTTTACATAATCAACAGTTTTTGTTAATTGGATAAATGTAACAAGAAGGAGTCATTGGTAGTTTATTCCTATGACTCTGACTATGACTATGACTATTACAAGAAGGAAATATAGTTTATTCCACGAAAAAAATTAAGCCTATTCATGCAAAATGGCCAAAATGTACATTTATTTATAAAAATTGTTTAAATAATTTACTGTTCTTGTCCATTGGCAAAGTGTCATAGCAAAGAATCATTATCAATACATGTTTAGTTGATTTTGCTAAGAAAATAGAGCCTATTCTTAGTCCATGGAAAAATGGTCAAAATGTACATTTATTTATAAAAATCGTTTAAATAATTAATATTTTTTATCAATTTCAACAAAATTACAGCTAGAAGTCATTGAAAATACATTTTTGGTAAAAAATGTATTTTTTACTAAAAAAATTTTTTTTAAATTGGAACTATTCGTGGAATAATGTTGAAAATGTGAATTTGTTTATAAATATTATTTAAATAATTAACAATTGTTGTTAATTTGAAAAAATGACAGCAAGGAGTCTTTAGCAAGACATTTTTGGTTGATTCTGCAAAAAAAATTAAGCCTATTCATTGTGACATACGAAAACTTTGTATTTATAAAAATTGTTTAAATAATTGAATAGCAGTTTAAATAGTTTAATTCAATAGTTTAAATAATCAAACAGAAGCTATTTTTAACTAATCACAATTAGGCATTAATTTCTCTCATATTTTAAATAAAAACTATGCATTTCAAACAACTAATCATTGCGAATCACGAGAAAATGGCTTTTGTTCACTAATTTGTTTAAACTATTATAAAAAATGTTTTTCTTACTCTAACCTACTGGAAATTGTTGCTAGATAGTTATTTCACTGACTTAAGCTCTTTTTTTAGTCAGTTTGAAGATCTTAAAAAAAGGTACTTCTGAAAGTTAAGAAAAAATATTGTTTATTTTGCTGTTAAATACAAAATTTTTGTTTGGGTAAAGTCAATTTTCTGCACCAACTCGTTATACCTAGAAGCCTCACGGTCATTTAAAAAACAAACATCAAAATCCATTGAAAATTGGCTTGTAGACAGATTTTTGTCTACAAAAAGTGCTTTTGGCCACACTGTGTCGCATGTAATAGCACACAAAAAAGATCGAAAATACAATATGTAAAGTAAAATTTATGTAAAAGCGTGTCTATGATTTGAAATGATGCTCATTTAAGAGAATCATGAGTTAAAATTACGAAACCCCTCGTTTCAATGGAATTGCATACTTTGTAGAGGCCAACAAAATAATTTTTTGTTTAACTATGAAGTACCATTGGGATCATACTCCCAAAAACATATGTTGTTACTGAGGGCGTGAGCGTATTATAGGAAAAAAATCGCGGCGGTATCAAGAAGCTTTCACTGAAAACAAATTTTTTCAAAATTCCAAAAATTCTTTTTATTCCTTTCTAATTTCCAGAATTGATTCTCCATTTTTCTTAGAACCACTGTGATATCTTGTACAATATATATATATTTGAACATCGAGATTGATTCAGCCATTTTCGAGAAAATTTAATTTTTTAATTAAGCAAAATTTGTTTACAACTTTTGTAAAAATTTTTTTTAAGTTGGCACTTGAGGTAAATTAGTTTTATAATGGTAAAAACTTACCACCTAAATATGAACCAAATATCTACTACGCAGACCAACCATGCTTACCCAGCTATGGCCTGTTTGCACTTCTCTAATACCAAACTTTTAAAACTAATATCTAGCCCTTAACTTCCAAAATTTCAAATTCCCGAACTCCTAAAAACCTAAATGTTCGAATTGTCAAATCTCCGATCTGGTATTTTTCAAATTTTCAAATTCCCAAATACACGGCCCTTCCGATTTAAGGTCGGCTTCGGGGATAGCCTGAATGGCCTTGGCCTTAAATCGAAAGTCTCTAAACGTAAACAAGTCAGGGCCGTATGAACTATTTCTGTTTGATTTTTGTCACGAGTGAAATATATTTTCACCCATAAAAAAATTCCTGGAACCCCAATATTGGAGGTCCCTAAAATGACAGAGCAGTGTATTAGGACAATTCCTTTTTTGCACTTTTCTGAAAGTGGAAATTCTCGAACTTTCAAAAGACCGAATAGGGTATAAAAAGGGTATAAATAAACTTTAGGGTATAAAGAGCCTCTTTATACCCTAAAGTTGTTATTAGAAGCAAAAAAGTATTCTTTACTCACTTTAAGCTTTAAGGGCCGCTTAATTACAGAAAAATAGGTTCTCTATACGTTCTTAAATCCAATTCACAAACCATAGAGTTATTTGATGTGAAAAACTCACCTGAAACAAAAATAAATTGTAACAAAAATTAATTAGGGTTGAAAGTAGTATTTTTGTACTTTACAATAATTCGGGGTCGACGAAAAAATTTATTTATCTAAATTCTCTAACTTTTCAGTTTCACCGATCAAATTGTTGTTCTCCTTGCTAGTTTGATTCTGCATTATTCCATTCAAAGTTCATTAAAATTTGTCAATCTTGAAATTCCAAAATTCTAAACCTTTATACAAAATAACCCTTTCAGGCCTGAATTTTTTGAGAGAAGAAAAATGTTTTTTTTGCGTTTAATAAGTAAAATACAAATTCACAATTTTTAGACCTTTTCTAATCTTTATCTCAAAAACCAATTAAGATTTTTGTATAAAGGCCCCATTCAGAATCGGAAATGTTCTGAGGAACTAGAAAAATAGGTATTTATAATTAAATATAGGGGAGAGTGACCGGAACTGGATAGGTTCCCGACCTGAATAATGCGTAAAAATGACTACACATTTGAATTAAACGAACTGGAGTAATTTTTTATAAGTAAAATTGAACCGCCGCGTCGTACAGGGAAGGGTATAAAATTTCTTGGTCCGAGCGCAAACGGATCCTGACAATGTAAACATTACCATTTTAAAAAAATTTTTTGATATTATCCAAGCAAATTAAGTACTCAAAATAAATTTCCAAAAGTCAAAGTTCAAAAAAATTTACAAAAGCGGTGAGAGGCCATTGCGCTCGTACCAAGAAATTTTATACCCCCATCTACGATGTGGCGGTTCAATTATTAAAAAGAGATTGTGTCATAAAACGCTTTACCACTTATTTGCCGTCTTTAAATCAAAAAATTAAAAAGTGTGTTTTCGAAATAAAGACGTAACTTTTTACCTCTAATAATTACGTCATTTTTACTGCCGTAGGATTTTTTTACAACTGTTTCTTTTGTTCTTTATATTGACGGAAAATTTAGCTTTAAAACTTTCCACAGAAACAGACTTTTAACTATCACAAACAACGTAATTAAGATGTTTTTATTGATAGTGTCATTTTCCCCGATCTTGATAATTCGTGAAAAAAACACTCAAAAGTTTTTCAAATGACCCGTGTATTTTGCCAACATAAAAGAACTAGCTATTTTAATAGATTTTTTCAGAATTTGAAGTTGACAGAAGTAGCTGTCATGATTTAATAGTAAATACGATAGAGATAATAGCTGGTGTATTTTTTACAATATATATTTAAAAATATTACTTTTATTAAGATAAAAACATTTAAGGAGGAATTGGACATCGAATCGGGCAAAAAGTTAATGCCGTTTAGTAGAAATGCATATTTACTAATGTAATAGAGTTTACGAATGTAATTTATGTTGTATGTAATTTATGTAAGTATGTTTAACTTGAAAAATTGCAAGTTTAATAAGTATTTGGTACTATAAAAGAATGAGTTTCCATTTAAAATAATATTTAACTTAAAAAATGACGTTTTTCTGTAACAAAATTCAAAATTTTTGACATTGAGTGTACGACTGCTTAACCTAACGCCAAAGAAGTCACTAAAATGTAAATTGCGATTTATGTGTTAATATGGAGTAAATTTAAGGGACTGTGAAATTTTAATTTTAATTTTAAATTTTAATTAAATTTAAGGAGCACTGTGAAATTTTTTTTCAGAATTTTTGAAATTCAATTTTAGGTTTTCTTTTTCGTGTTTTGTTGGGAAAAGTAATTTCTACAAATTTTACATAAAAAATTTTTTAATAAAATCAAAATTGTTGACATAGTTAACGAACAAAGTTTTGTGTTTTTTTGCCACTGCGGCAGAGGTTTCACGAAAACCACTCATCCTATTAGGTTCAAATTTTTTGAGTGTATTTGAAGACAGATAATCTCTCGTCTTACATTGGGATTTTTTTTAAACTTCCGAAGAAAAAAATTATTAAAAATTGAAAAAAATGTTTTAAAAAAGCGGCTATTTTGTCAACAAAAAAAATCCCCGTGTACGACGACAGCCATTTTATTCGTGTTTATTAATCTTGTTCGACTTTTTGTTTCAGATGATTACAGCGACCTGTAGCTTTACCGCAGTCCAAAAAAACACAAAATTTTGTTCATTTACAACAATTTTGATTTTATTAAAAAATTTTTCATAAAAAACTTGTAGAAATTACTTTTCCCAACAAAACAAGAAAAAGAAAACCTAAATCCGTTGATAACTTTTTGAAATGTTGAATTTCAAAAATTCTAAAAAAAATTTTACAGTGGTGTAGTCCCTTAAGAATCCGATATACATTAAATTATTTCAAAATTTGATTTTTATTAACGATAATAATTAAATTTTTCATTTTTTAAATTGGCTAATTAACGTAGCAGCACTGCAGCCTGGTTCTTATTTTTTTCAAGCGTTGGTAGCATTGTCGATCAGCTGAGAGAACAGCTGAAAATTCTGTGATTGGTTGAGACACAACGGTATTACAGGTTCTGCCTACATTTACCGACAGAAAAATAACTACTTTCTTTACAGAGTTTTACAGCGTTGCCACGTTTCCTCTCCGTACTTCACAAAAACAGACATTTTCTTCATTAAATTAATTGATTCCTCCAGAATTAGCTAGTAAGTGTAAGTGGATTTTATCAAAATCTATAGTTTAATTCTTTATCTCGATAATACATTTTTTCCAAAAACTCCTGTGATTTAATTCTATTAGTTTTTTAATTATAAAGATTAGTAAACACTATTTCTCCATAAGAGACTGTATTAAAATTAATAAATTATCAATTACTAAATTATCTAGTAAAAAATTCTGAGATTTTGTTTGCTCTTTTATTAAATTAAAAGTCGTCATTCCTCAAATTTTCAAAATTTTCTGTGATTTTCTTATGCCTGTCCAATAGGGTGTTCTAAAAAAAATCAATGTTTTTTTTTATGACGCACCCGCTAAACTTGTTCTATTTGGTGAAAAAATAAATGCGTCTTTTTCTTTTCTTTTTAAAATAATTTTAAACCGTGGTCCTGGGACTTTAAACTGTCCCAAAATGATTAAAATGATTAATTAATGTTAATTTTCATAAATATAATAATTGTTTGTCAGATAATACAACTGATGGTACCATACTTTCAGGAACAAAAATTTGTCCCAATTAAACCAAAAATACTACCCCTAAGCGTCAAAAACTACCCTTTATAGAGGTTATAATATTATATTTATTTTACCAATATCATTTTTCTCTAATTTCTAATAATATATAACTATGAAGTTCATACTTATATATTATTAGTATGTAATTAGAGAAAAATGATATTGGTAAAATAAATATAATATTTGTAGCTCTATAAAGGGTGGTTTTTGACGCTTAGGGGTAGTATTTTTGGTCTAATTGGGTCAAATTTTTTTCCTGAACGTATGGTACCACCACGGTTTAAAATTATTGTAAAAAGACAAGAAAAAGGCGTATTTATTTTTTACCAAATAGAACAAGCTTAGGGGGTGCGTCATAAAAAAAAAACATTGAGTTTTTTTGGACACCCTACTGTCAAATTCCTTCTTAAAAGTAACAGTTCTGAAATGCTATTCGACGAGATCAAGTGAAATATCGATCAATTAAAACTGTGAGTGCTGTAAAACACGATTATCCGGATCGTGGTCCCAAATCCTCATCCGGGTAAAAGTGCAATGGTTCAAAAAAAGATTAATTACGGATAAATATCTGATATAATCTTACTGGTATTTCGTAGAAAATGTTGATGTCTGTAGTTGGCTTGTTTAAAGGAATGTTTTATCTTCAATTTGGTACGTAATACTTTTATTTTTTCTGTAAAATGTTTAATTATTATAAAGTTAAAACTTTTTTATCCAGATCGAGTCACTCTCTGCTATACAAATAAAAAAGATATTAATGAAAAACGAATTACAAAATTTTTGGTACAGCGTATGTACCGCTGAGTATTACTTAAAGGGATAAAATGTAAACGCTATAGAAACAGAAAAATTAAAAGGAGCGAATATCTACATTTAGAATTTAGAATTTCTTTTTTTCTCTATATTGAAACTTTCAAAATTGAAAAGTGTCTCTCAATTTTCCAACAACCTTACTGAACTCTGAAAGGGAAGGCGAATAAATAGATCGATATCCGGTGCAAACTTTATTTATCGAAGCGTGCAATCGAATCGTCTTGACATCCCCGACACTTTATAGGAAGTCAGTTGCTGTCACGGCGATAAAGTGATGCTGTTAACTGACCCTTTAGAACGGCTAAAGTGCAGGTATTTTTTCCTTTCACTCGCTCTTTAGTAAGTGGGTGTCCCAGGAGGAACTGGCATGAAAAGTTGCGTAGAGAAAAACAAAGAAAAAGAAATCAAAGAACAAGTAGTTAAAGATGAAGAAGAAGCAATCGAAGAAAAAGAAAAAGATGAAGAGGCAATAAAAGAAGAAAAAGATGGAGAAGCAATAGATGAAGAAAAAGAAAAAGAGAAAGAAATAAAAAAGAAAGTAAATGAGTAAGTTGCAAAGGAGGAAGCCTTGCTTCTGCTACAAGTGCAGGAAGGGGGGAGGGGGGTTCGTCCATTACGTATATACTCTGAAACGAAACACTCCTTGCTACTTGATATTCATTTGCTTGTGTTAACCCGAGTCGAGTTTTCCCCTCACCTCTCACCCCCCAACCTCCCGCCACATAGAAATTGTTGGAGTGATGGACTACACGTGGACGGATTATAAAACTGCGCAGAAACCATGTCGGGTGTTAAAACTAAAAGGGGTGAATGAATCTGCAGCTTTGGGGTTGCACCTACCACCAATTAGAATCCTCAATCCGTTTAACCATGCGAAAAACTCCGAACATGTATTTGCTTCGATGATCCATAACCCATTCTGAGAATGAGTCTTTTGTTATTACCAATTCCTCTGTGTGATTCTGATTGCCGAGAGAAGCCGACTCAGATGAGAGGGAGAAGTATTGCTTCATCGAGCAAATCATTGGCTTTCGAGTACTTGAAATAGTAGGGAATTTCGAAGGAATCTGGTGAGATTTATTCCAATCTGTATCATTCGGCTATGTCTAAATATCCATAATGAGAGAGATTTTTTCCAAATGAGAATTGATGTTGAGTCCGAATGTATTCTAAGTTAGAAAAGAAGAAGAAATATCCTTTACGAAAATTTTCTTGAATAAGTGGTTTTCGTGTTATATATTCAAACCACGCGGTTTGAAATTTGGGGGAGACCAGGGGTTCTCTGGGAAACCTTTAGTTGGGACCTATTTTGGCACCAGGCTACTGCAGACATGAGTCTAAATATATAAATGGAGAGCCAATAGCATTGGGGTTCCCCAAGAAATTGGGGAGCCCAGTTGAAAAGGTCCCCAGTACTAAAATTCACAGTTCACATTTTTTAGTCTGGTTCATTTTGTTTGAAATTTCAGAATATTTTGTAAAGTCTCCAGATCTGGGGATACCGTTTGTTTGGAAAATAAAAAAATTCTTAAATGAAGACGTTTTTTCCTGATTCCTGATTCCGAATGTAGTCTAAGTTAGAAAGGAAGAAGAAATATCCTTTACGAAATTTTTCTTGGATATGTGGTTTTCAAGATATAGTGGTTTGATATAGTGGTTTGATATTTTGGGAAGACCAGGGTTTTTTTGGGGAACCTCAATTGTTTTATATAATTTTGAGACCTATTTTGACACCTATTGAATGCAGAGATAAGTCTGAAGTTAAAAATCAAGAAAATTTATAAATTGGGGTTCCCCAAGAAATTTGGGGAATTGAAAAGGTCCCCAATACGAAAAGTCACAGTTCACATTTTTAGACTGGTTCATTTTATTTGCATTTCCAGGAAATCTTGGGAAGTCTCCAGATTTGGGGATACCGTTTGTTTGGAAAATAAAAAATTCTTCAATAATGATATTTTTTTCTGATTCCTGATTCGAAATGTATTCTAAGTTAGAAAAGAACAAAAAATATCCTTTACGAAAAGTTTCTTGGATAAGTGGTTTTTAAGTTATGGTGGTTTGATGTTTTGGAGAGACCAGGGGTTCTCTGAAGAACCCCAATCGTTTTATATAATTTTGCGACCTATTTTGACACCTATTGAATGCAGAGATGAGTCTGAATTTATAAATCGAGAAAATTTATAAATTGAAGATACTCAAGAAATTTGGGGAATTGAAAAGGTTCCCAATACGAAAAGTCACAGTTCACATTTTTAGACTGGTTCATTTTATTTGCAATTCCAGGAAATCTTGGGAAGTCTCCAGATTTGGGGATACCGTTTGTTTGGAAAATAAAAAGTTCTTCAATAATGATATTTTTTTCTGATTCCTGATTCGAAATGTATTCTAAGTTAGAAAAGAACAAAAAATATCCTT
>JBAGKK010000250.1:611121-625011 GCA_037177015.1 Euceroptres primus
TTTAAATATAACACCTATAATAACAGAAAAAGTCCAAGGCGAACAGAAAATATCTGTTATTACATATTGATATACTAATTTTTATACCAATTTGATACATTGGTAAAAATAAGGTACTTAACTATAATACTATACCTGATGATCAGATACTTTATTTTACAAAAAAATTCCTTTTTCTCAGAATTCTTAGTTAACTGTTATCTTTTCAATCAGACATTATTCATATATTATAGTACCTGATAATTAGGTACTAATCAGATTTTTATTAATGAAGTTCTTATACCTGATTAGTCATTATTAAATGTCTTATTTTTCTTTACTACAATTCCTAATTTAACTTCAGCTATATTTTGTGGTGGTTATTCAGGTATCTAAATATAACACCTATAATATCAGAAAATTAGGTACTTAATTATAATACTGATATACCTGATGATCAGATCCTTTATTTTCCAAGAAAATTCCTTTTTCTCAGAATTTTTAGTTAATTGTTACTTTTACAATCAGACATTATACATATATTATAGCACCTGATAATTAGGTACTAATCAAATTTCTACTAATGAAGTTTGTATACCTGATTAGTCAATATTAAATGTCTCATTTTTCTTTACTACAATTCCAAATTTAACTTCAGCTATCTTTTGTGGTGCTCATTCAGGTATTTAAATATAACACCTATAATAACAGAAAAAGTCCAAGGCGAACAGAAAATATCTGTTATTACATATTGATATACTATTTGACACTTTGGAAAAAATTAGGTACTTAATTATAATTGAATTGTGACATGTTGGAAGACATGTCGTATACTGATATACCTGATGATCAGATACTTTATTTTCCAAAAAGATTCCTTTTTCTCAGACTTCTTAGTTAACTGTTATCTTTTCAATCAGACATTATACATGTCTGTCTAATCATACATTATTATTAATGTTTTATTATCATGAATTCCTACATAGTATGTTTACATTCGTATATAATGTATAATAGATGTTCCAACGCATATAGCTACCATCCAAAACTTATTATGTTTACACATCTTAAAACTACAGTATGTACATACAAAATAACGCATTTATTTTCTGGAAAAAGTAATCATACATTATAAATTATACATTATACCTGATAATTAGGTACTAATCAGATTTTTACGAATGAAGTTTGTATATCTGATTAGTCATTATTAAATGTCTCATTTTTTTTACTACAATTCCTAATTTAACTTTAGCTATCTTCTGAGGTGCTTATTCAAGTATCTAAATATAACACCTTTAATAACAGAAAATGTCTAAGTCCAAAAATTCCGTCCAGTGTAGTAGCTGATAATATAATCAGTATTATACAAGCGCCTTAATTTAGGCACTTATCTAAATAAAGTACCTATAATCAAGAAGCACTACCGTATTTTTTATTTTATTTCTGCACTATCAGGAGATCAATCTTTCATATTTTCAGATTCCTGCTCAGTTTCCTATCTACGGTATCTGCAATTCTGGTACCATTTTTTTTTTATAAAATTGACTTTCATTTGCAAATTTTAACGAAACCGAGAATATAACTGAAATCAGGTACTTCCAGAAATATATTTTTCAGATATTTCTCTCAGGTATAAAAATTCTATTAAAATAAAACACTTCAACACCTAGTATTCGTTTTTCGATTAAATATAATAAAGCATTCTATAACTGCTTTAATTAAGCTCTCCATCTGCGAATTCCCGAGACTCAGTAAACCGTGACTTGTCCGAAAAGACCTCGACGCGTGACGGTTTTCTTTATTTAGTCGGGTATGCCATTCGTGATTCACAGAATGGGACTTGAGGCCCACCCTAAATCGCTTTAACCACGGTGACAAATATCGTCGCCCCAAACTCTAGGGGCGACTCCCCATTCTGAAAATATCTTCCCTTATCTCTCTCTTCCTTTCTTCTGCTGCTTCTATTTATCTCTTTTCCCCTCCTTTCGTTAAGACTCCTTCAAGAGTCAAAGGGCCCTTCCAGGAATCGGTCGCGGGTTTTTTCGAGGACCCACGTTTTAGCAGATAAAGGAAACGCTGCGAATTGCTCTTCCTCAGGCCCGTCACTGGCCCAAAAAAGACCCTGTTCTCATTTTTTTGAAAACAAGGTATTTATTTAATAATATATTATTATATTATTATTTAATAATAATATATTATATTGTTATTTAATAATAAAATATTATTATTTAATAACAATAAGAGACCGTTTTATAATTAAAGAATAGAATAGTATTAATTTATGTCCTAGGTTAAACCTGTAAGGGTAACAAAAATATTACAAAGAAGTATTACAAAATACAAATATGTAACAAAATGATATACAAAGAATTATTAAACTTATGCCAAAATATTTTCCTAACTAATTTATCTGCTTGCCTTATAGTTCAGATTACATAATCAGGCAAAGTAAACAATGTTATAAATAATCCAATATACTATAAAGAGAAATATAATTTGCTTTTTGATTAAAATTATTTTTCTTCTTTCCTTTGTACATCAATAAAATAAAAGAAAAAACAAGAAAAAAAAGTAAAACATATATAAAAGTTTAATAAACAAAGGAGAAAGGAAAAATAATGGTAACAATAATAGTAGCAATAATTATATTTAAGGCCGAGGATATTGTTATGGAATTTTCCGTACAACTAACTAACTTACAACACAAAGAGAGGACAGGTTATATAAATATGTAAAAGTTTAATAAACAAAGGAGAAAGGAAAAATAATGGTAACAATAATAGTAACAATAATTATATTTAAGGCCGAGGATATTGTTACGGAATTTTTCGTACAATTAACTAGCTTACAACACAAAGGGGAAAATTAATTGACATTGTTACGGAAAATTCCGTTACAATAGCCTTGGCCCATACTATGTTGTGTGCTATTTGTACGGAATTTTCCGTAATAATAAACACTGCCTATATATTTAAACGTTGTGATAGCCACAAATTTCAAAATTAAAATATTCAAGTTAAAAGTGTTTGAATTCAGTGTCTCTAAAATTCAAAAATTCCAAAATTGTATATTTAATAAGATCAAAACCTCTAAACTTGGAGATTTTATTATTTTATTATATTATACTATTCTACTTTTACAAACAAAGCTTATGTAAATTTTTAAATTTCATGTTTCTGAATTCAAACTTAAATTTTAAACACAGAAAATCCTTGAGTATCATTTTATGGAAAAATTGGACGTATACTCCAAAAAAAAAGTTAATCTGAGCGTGCACTTCCTTAGTTTTTAATAGTAACAAAAATTTTTTTATTGAAGGTTTTTCAGTGAAAGTGTGATCAATTTCGTCCCGAATAAAATGAGCTACCAAACTTTCAGTTAAAAAAAATTATGATTTTCTACAATATTCGGTCCGATTTCCATCGAAAACAGCTAAAATCTGTCTATCGATTCTGAATTTTAGAAATCTATAATTTTTAATCGATTGGAACTTTTAATGGCTCATTTTATTCGAGATGAAATGGTTCACACTTCTACTAAAAAAAGTTTCACATAAAAAAGTATTAGCTATAAAATACGAAGGAAATGAACGCTTGGACTAACTTTTTTTTCCCGATTATGTGTCCAATTCCTCCTTAATATGCAGCAAAATGAAAAATAGAAAAAGAGAAAACTAACAGTAATATAATTATTGATTTCAATTCGAAATAATATCTCTGCAGATTAAAATAATGTCCCACGATATTTATTGTGATTACAAAGTTTCCAGATGTCGATCTTTCAACTCTAGAACTTTTAAATATTTAATCGGTTCTAAATTGCCATTGTTTATGTTTCCCAATGATGAAATATAATAATAAATTAAATTATATTATTTATTATCTACATCTATTTTCAAGATAATACTTTTTTTTTATTTAGCTTTAGAATCCAATATTTTAAAATCTTTCAACTCATGATTAATATTTTGGTAAGGATTGTCTTCTATCCAGCCATCAGAAAACTGAATTTCTTCTTTTTTAGAGTCAAAAAATATATAATAGAGAAAAGGGTGGGTCGGAAAACAAAATTTTGGAAATCGGAAATGGAACTGTGTTGAAAAGTAGCATATTAGGACCCTTAAAAAGTATAATTAATTTGGATTCGATCGATAATAAAAAATAATTCTAAACTCTACAGAAATGTAGAAAATTTTTTTTCAGGTATATCTAGAACGTTTCTACTGGTAAAAATTCGCTAGAAAAAAATTTGAGTAGTCTAGGAATCATAAGTGTAAATATTGTGAATTTTTAAAAACTGAGGTTTTGATTTTTTTAATTATTCTATTTCAACTGACTTTAAATATTAGTTTTAACATCTGAGGGCGTTTTATTGTTAAAAATACTATTAAAAAAACACACAAAAATGAATTCTTGGAAAACATGCATTATTCAGGCATTTGTCAACAGAAAAATTCGATTTTTTCGATGACAGTTCTTTTAATTAGGAGCTTCATGATAATTTCAGCAAAATTCATAATTTGTTGACAAATTTTATGATTTTTTAAAACAAATTTAATAAACAAATGCATTGTTCGGGCATCTGTCGACGGAAAAATTCGTTGTTTTCAATGCAAGTGCTTTTAATTAGGAACTCCACGATAATTTCAGCAACAGTCATAATTAGTTGATTAATTTTGTTTTTTTAAACAAATTTATTTTAAAAGTGCATTATTTGGACATTTGTCGACGGAAAAATTCATTTTTTTTTCAATGTCAGTCATACTTAGTTGATAAATTGTATGATTTTTTAAAACAAATTTAATAAACAAATGCATTATTTTGGCATTTGTCGACGAAAAAATTTGTTTTTTTTCGATGTCAGTTACTTCAATTGGGAACTCCATGATAATTTCAGCAACATTCTTCATTATTTGATCAATTGTATGACAAAAAAAAAATGAATAGAGCAATCCATGTTGAATTATTGTGGTGCAGCCTACTAAAAAGACTGACATTGAAAAAAAAATTATTGTCGACAGATGCCCAAATAATCCATTTGTTTTTTTTGTTTTTAAAAAATCATTCAATTTATCAAATTAATAATTATGAATTTCGTTGAAATTGTCATAAAGTTTTCAATTAAAAAGACTGGCATCGAAAAAAAACGAATTTTTCCGTCGACAAATGCCTGAATAATGAATTTGTTTATTAAATATGTTTAAAAAAATCATAAAATGTATCAACAAATTATGAATTTTGCCGAAATTATCATGAAGTTCCTAATTAAAAGAACTGACATAGAAAAAAATGAATTTTTCTGTCAATAAATACATGAATAATGCATTTGTTTATTAAATTTGTTTCTAATATTAGAAAGAATAATCTTAAGAGACATTTTTTCCATTATAATATTCTTTTCATCGAAATTTCTTGCAATATCACTTAAATAAAACTGATACCTTCTCATATGATATGAGAATGTAAAAATCGTGTTATGAAGTGTTTTGAAATGGACCGGTTTTTAACAAATACTTGAATTCATTCAAAAATACCTAGAAAACATTAAGCAACTATCCAAAAAAGACGTCCAATAGCAACGCAAATGTTTAAAAATTTTTTGAATATTTTTTAAACAAATAAGTGAATAAAAATGGTTTCGTAAGGATTGGCAGCGATTCGTTACTTGATTCGCACTAAATTTGAACAATTTATGGACAAAAAGAGTTTTCTAGTTGAATTAATGAATGTTCATAAATAATTTCTTATTTTATAAGCGAGTTTTATAAACAATTATCCATAGCAGGTATTTATGATGGAATAAATAAAGTTTTTTCTACGATTATATATTGCATGGAAATGAAACCTATAAGTATCATATTTGGTTATCCAATAAAAATAGATAATTTTTTAAACAATATTAATTAACAAATGTACTATTTGGCTATTTTTGGAAGTACAAACTTGGTTCTTTCGACGCAATCAACTGTAAATAACTAACTTCTAAATTTTTAAGGACATTTCAATGAAAAAAAATAATTTTTATTGTAAACAACAATTGTTTAAACAAATTTTTATCATGTTTTGCATTTATAAATAAAATTAAACTTTTTTCACGGACTTAACATCAGCCAATTGTTTAGCAATGACTTCTTGCTATGAATTGCTTACATTTGATAATTGTTTAAACAAATTTAATTAACAAATGCATTATTTAGCTACTTTTCAGCATTTAAACTTCGTTCTTTTAGCGTAATAAACTGTTAATAAACACATTTTTCTAGGCTAATGTATTTGTAAGCTAAAAATTGCGTTTTTCTTGTGTAATATACTTGAAATAACTTAGCAACAATACCTTGCTATCAGTTGATAACAATTGATGATTTGTTAAAGAAAGTTAATTACTACTCGACTTTTTTTTTTGGTTTATGGAATAGTTCGATTTATTTTTAAAATAACCTTCTGTGATAAAATGATCGGAGTTAGTACTACTGGGCAGACACATTGCACGCAAGACACATTGCAAAATAAATCCAACTATTTCGTAAACAGAAAAAGGAAGTCGAGTAGTAATTAACTTTCCTTAACAAATCATCAATTGTTAACAACTGTTAGCAAGGAATTACTGCTAAGTTATTTTAAGTATATTCCACAAGAAAAACGCAATTTTTAGTTTACAAATACATTAGTCTAGAAAAATTTGTTTATAACATTGTTAATAACAATAAAAATAGTGGATCGTTATCGAAGTATCTAAAAAAAGTTTAAAAATGTGTTATTAACAGTTGATTACGCTAAAAGAACAATAATGTTCTATAATAACAATAATGCCAAATAATGCATTTGTTAATTAAGTTTGTTTAAAAAATTATCAAATGTAAGCAATTCAAAGCAAGACGTCATTGCTATATAACTAGCTGGTGTTAAGTTCGTGAAAAAAGTGAAATTTTATTTATAAATACATAACATGATAAAAATTTGTTTAAACAATTGTTGTTTACAATAAAAATTATTTATTGTCATCGATCTGTCCTTAAAAATTTAAAAGTTAGTTATTTACAGTTGATTGCGTCGAATGAACCAAGTTTATAGTCCAAAAATAGCCAAATAGAGCATTTGTTAACTAATATTGTTTAAAAAATTGTCCAATTTTTTTGGATGACCAAATATGATGCTTAAGTTTCATTTCCAAGTAATATATGATCGATTTCGTGGGAAAAAACTTTATTTATTCCATCATAAATACCTGATATGGATAATAGTTTATAAAACTTGCTTATAAAATAAGAAATTATTTATGAACATTCATTAATTCAACTAAAAAACTCTTTTTGTCCATAAATTATTAAAATTTAGTGCGAATCAAGTGTCGAATCGTTGCCAATCCCCACGAAACCATTTTCATTCATTTATATGTTTATAACAAATTCAATAAATTTTTTAACATTTGCTTTGATATTGGACGTCTTTTTTGGATAATTTCTTCATGCTTTCTAGGTATTTTCTAATGAATCAAAGTATTTGTTAAAAACCGATACACTTCAAAAGTCAAATTTTTTGTTTCATTTTTGTTATTAAATAAAAAAAAACCAAAATTTTTTCAAAAATCCGCCATGAAATTTGTATGCGGAATTTCATTAGGTTTCATTTTTAAAAAAAAGTTTAATTCGGATAACAATTGTCTTCTGAAAATCAATTTGTCCACGGACTTTTTTTTGCCCCACTGTGCGTTATTTTGAACCAAAAGAGTCATTTTTTTCCCACTGTGCGCCGGCCTGCATGATTTGAAATTGATTCGGTATATCATACTTTCTTTTTGGTTTAGAACACAATATTTTAAAATCTCTCCACTCAAAAATAATATTTTGGCAAGAATTTTCAGCTTTAAAAATGAATTTCTTCTTTTTCAGAGTAAAAATTTTCAGCCTTAAAACTGAATTTCTTCTTTTTCAGAGTAAAAATTTCCAACCATAAAACTGAATTTCTTCTTTTTCAGAGTAAAAAAAAAATGTAATAGGGGGTCAAGGAAACAATTTGGAGTTAAAGTGACGGAAAAAAGGAGAAGTGTTAAATCCACTAAAGCGGAAGGTAGTTTCCTTGTTAGTTTAGCTCTAGGATCTAGGTTTTTATTTTTTATTCTCAGTGCAGCGAATTTTGTGGAAATGTCAGTAAAGTTTATCAGCCAGGCATGGGAATAGGTGGATACGTTCCTGAACGAGGTTCGCGCGAAATGGGTCCCCGCGAGGCGTAACGTAGAACGTTTTCAGGGCCCCGGGCAGGGCAGATAGGAGGTAGTTAGCAGAGGCAGGCTCGTAAGATTTCGGTGTGTTAGTACGTGTTCCTCATCCTGTCCACCCAACCCGCGTAAAGCGGTTTTCACAATGCCAGAATCATTTTCTATTTGGCGAAAATCGATATTTTGCAAAATTTTGGGTTTTCTTAAATTTGAGTTTGTGTTAAATCAATATTTGCAGCTTCGAAAAAAAGAAAATTCAAATCTAGAACATTTTCAATTTCAAAAGTGTTGAAATTCGAGGGCTAAACGTGAATTCAATATTTACAAGTTCTAAACTTAAAAATTGGAATTCAGACATATTTTTACATTCTCATCACTATGAGAGTGTATTAGATTTGTGTATTTTTTAATTAGAAAGTTTTAAGTTTCAAATTTGAAATAAAAAGAAAAAGTATTGAACTTGGAATACTCTTTTAAAATATATAAATAAGCATCTTTATTTATTTAATATATGTCGTTAAAAAACTAAAGGTAATATTATTTGAGGACTGAATTTAGTTCACGTAATCTCAAATTTTAGTTTTAGTGTAGAAACAAATTTTTTGTCAAGTTTTTTAGTTTTTAGATTCAGACAGACAATGATTTCGATAATGATAAGAGAGAAAGTCAAGAAGAAGCTAAAAATCTTGTTTATTAAATTTAACTTTAGGATTAATCCTAAAGTTTACTAAAGTTAATAATATAGTTAATAAGGTTTAATAAACAAAATTTTTAGCTTTTAGAGATAAGGATTCTGACTAACTTTAGTTCTAGATTCTAACTTTAACGTTAATCCTAAAGTTCAATAAACTTAATAATATAGTTTAATATAGTTTAAATAATTAATAGTTTAAATAATATAGTTTAAAGTAAGGTTTAATAAACAAAATTTTTAGCTTTTAGAGATAAGGATTCTGACAAAATGTACATTTTATAAAAATTTTGGAAATTTTTAAGACTTAATAGTATGAAATTTTTCCGAAAAAGGTTGGATATACGTTTTTCCGAGCAAAATGGATAATTTCTCCGAGAATATTGGAAAATTTTCCGAATATGTTGGTTAATTTCCGAAAAGTTAGAAAATATTTCTTAAAGCTTAGGAGATTGTATAAATAAATCTCCAACTACAATTCGAAATTATTTTCGAATACATTAGGAAAAATTTCAAAATGTTCGGATTATAAGCTGGTAAACTTTTTTGGGGAAAATTTCCGAAAAATTTTTTATAGTGTAGACAATAATTTTAATAATAATATAGTGTAGACAATAATTTTAATAAGGATAAGACTGGAATGCAAGAAAAAGTTAAAAATATTGTGTATTCAATTTAACTTTAGGATTAATCCTATTTAAATATATAAACAACATTTTTTGCTTTTTCTTGACTTCCTGTCTTATCATTATCGAAATCATTGTCTATACAGTCTGTCAGAATCCTTATCTCTAAAGGTTGATAATAAATAACATCATTCGATATTTGTCGACAGCAGAATAAGTACTAAAATGTTATCTCGATTTCTTATTTGATTCCGTCTATTTTTGATATACGATTATAGCCGTCATGCGATATCTTCCATTGTTTCAAAATAAAAGAGCTTTCAGAAATTGAATTTTGTTTGAAATTTCGCAAATTTCTATTCTAAAAGTTAAAATGAAATACGATTGAATTTTGGAAGTTTTAAGATATTGAAAATAGTAATTCGAAATCTCTAAATCCTAAAGGCCTAAAGTTAAGAAACTTTGAATTTTAAAGCTTTTAAATTCGAAATTTATTTAATTTTAAAGCCTTTAATTTTGAAAGTTTCCAATTTGTCAGGTTTAAATTTCGAAATTATCAAAATCTAAATTACTAAATTCGGACTTGAAAGTCCTCAATAAATAAATATGAACTTCCAAATTAAGATTCTTTAAAATTCAGTTTGTCAGATCCCAAATCCTTCAAAATTGGAAACTTTTTGAACTTGAAATTTTTCCAATAACCATTCTTTAATAACAATCTTTTTATTTGAACTTCGAATAATTATTAAATTATGAAAACTTATAAAAGCTTATATAAACCTTCCATTTCTATCTTTTTCAAATTAAAAGCTGTATTTATCAAATATTTTTAAATCTGAACCCTTGAAAATCACAATCCCTGATCTCTAAATTTGAATCAGTCAAAATTTTCACTTATTTCATTCAGTGCCTCATTTCTAGCTGAAATTTAGTCAAAATTCAATGATGAATCAGCTAGAAGTGGGCCATTGAATGAAATCAGTAAAAATCCTGACTGAAAAAATCTGAATTAGTCAAAATTTTTACTGATTTGATTCAGTAACTCATTTCTAGCTAATTCATCAGTGAATTTTGACTAAATTTCAGTGAAATTGACTGAAATCGAGAGAAATTGACTAAAATTCAGTGAAATTGACTGAAATTCAGTAAAATTAACTGAAATTCAGTGAAATTGACTGAAACTCAGTTCAAATTCACTGATGAATTAACTAAAAATGGGTTACGGATTTGATTGAGTATTTCTAGCTGATTCATCAGTGAAATTTAGTGAAATTGCCTGAAATTTAGTCAAAATTCAGAGACATTGATTGAGATTCATCAGTGAATTTTGACTGGATTTCAGTGGAATTGACATTCAGACAAAATTCACTCATGAATCAGCTAAAAATGGGTCACTGAACCAAATCAGTGAAAATTTTGGCTGAAATATTTAAATTAATCAAAATTTTCACTGAGTCATCAGTGAAATTCAGTGAAATTGACTGAAATTCAATCAAAATTCAGTGACGAATTAACTAGAAATGGGTCACCGAATGAATTCAGTGAATATTTTGGCTGCAAAAATCTGAATCAGTCAAAATTTTCACTGATTTGTTTCAGTGACCCATTCTAGCTGATCCATCCGTGAAGTTTGACTGAATTTCAGTAAAATTGACTGAAATTTAGTGAAATTGCCTGAAATTTAGTAAAAATTCACTGATGAAATACCTAAAAATTAGTGAACCCATCAAATCAATGATTCCATCAAACCAGTGACCCATTTCTAGCTAATTCATCAGTGAATTTTTCCTGAAATTCAGTAAAATTGACTGATTTTCAGTCTAAATTTACTGATGAATTAATTAGAAATAGGTCGGTGATTTGATTCACTGATCCATTTCTACCTGATTCATTAGTAAATTTTGACTGGATTTCAGTGGAATTGACATTCAGTCAAAATTCACTGATGAATCAGCTAGAAATGAATCCATGAATCAAATCAGTGAAAATTTTGGCTGAAAAATTTGAATTAGTCAAAATTTTCACTGATTTGATTCAATGACCCATTTCTAGCTAATTCATCAGTGAATTTTAACTGAATTTCAGTGAAATTGACTGTAATTCAATCCAAATTGACTGATGAATTAACTAGAAATGGGTCACTGAATGAATTCAGTGAAAATTTTGACTGAAAAAATTTGAATCAATCAAAATTTTCACTGTTTTGATTCAGTGACCCATTTCTAATTGATTCATCAGTGAATTTTGACTGGATTTCAGTGAAATTGACTGAAATTTAGTCAAAATTCACTGATGAATTATCTAGGAATGGCTCACTGAATGAAGTCAGTAAAATTTCTGACTGAAAAATCTGAATTAGTCAAAATTTTCACTGATTTGATTCAGTGACCTATTTCTAGCTAATTTTCAACTGATTCATCAGTGAATTTTGACTGAATTTCAGTGAAATTGACTGTAATTCAGTAAAAATTCACTGATGAATTATCTATAAATGGCTCACTGAATGAAGTCAGTAAAATTTCTGACTGAAAAAATCTGAATCAGTCAAATTTTCACTGATTTGAATCAATGACCCATTTCTAGCTAATTCATCAGTGAATTTTGACTGAATTTTGACTGAATTTCATAGAAATTGATTGATTTTCATTCTGAATTAACTAGAAATGGGCCACTCAATGAAATCAGTGAAAATTTCGGCTGAGAAAATCTGAATTAATCAAAATTTTTACTGATTTGATTCAGTAACCCATTTCTATCTAATTCATCAGTGAATTTTAACTGAATTTCAGTGAAATTGACTGAAACTCAGTCCGAATTGACTGATGAATTAACTAGAAATGGGTCACTGAATGAAATCAGTGAAAATTTTGACTGAAAAAATTTGAATCAATCAAAATTTTCACTGATTTGATTCAGTGACCCATTTCTAACTGATTCATCAGTGAATTTTGACTGAATTTCAGTGAAATCGACTGAAATTCAGTAAAAATTCACTGATGAATTATCTATAAATGGCTCACTGAATGAAGTCAGTAAAATTTCTGACTGAAAAAATCTGAATCAGTCAAATTTTCACTGATTTGATTCAGTGACCCATTTCTAGCTAATTCATCAGAGAATTTTGACTGAATTTCAGTAAAATTGACTGAAATTCAGTGAGTTTGACCTCAATTCAGTCCAAATTCACTGATAAATGAGCTAGAAATGGCTCACTGAATGAAATCCATAAACATTTTGACTGTTTCAGATTTAGAGAATGTTTTTATATTAATAGAAAATTTATTTTGACGACTAAGAACCATTCATAATCGAAAAATAAATTTTCTGAACAATATCAATGTCAAGAAAATTTACAAAATTGATAAAAAATTAACAAATTAAACTAGCAACAAGTGGATGTGATATTAGAGATTTGCGCGAATTGAAGAACGATATAATTGTTATTTTAAGGTATTTTTTGACTTTTGAGTAAAATTTTTGATTTTGGTGTGAACACTGCTTTAAGTTTCGGTCGCCCACCCGCGCACACACACAGAGAAAACGCAAAGCGACGTACATGTGGACCATCACGTTGCACACGTTCGTGCCTGGCTCTCTCTCGTTCGTTTCGGACCTGAAGACCGAAGGCAGATCGATCGGACGATTTTCCTCGGGGTTTTCCTCGACGGTCACCCCGCGACGAAACGAGTAAGTGGTCGTGGCGACTCGCGTTTCTAGGACGAAGAAAACGCGCTGCCTTCCCGTTATACACTCTGCCTCTGTAAGTGTATATCACCATTCCACGGAATGAAAATTCTCTCTTTTCTGACCTCTCTCTCCCTCTTTTCTTATTTTATTTTACTTTATTTTTTTTGAAAAAATACCAAGAGAATCAGGAATCACCAAGTCGGTTAATTAGAAAATGAAGTTTTTCCCCCTTTTTTAGTGCAGGTCAGTCAAGATGTTTTGCATTTGTTCGACAATATCCTGAAAACTTGAATTTTTCTCGTATTTTAAATTAAAGCATTCAAGTGAGCTTTTTAAATTTTGTTTAGTAATTTTTCACAGGCAAAAAATGTTCTCCATTCAACAAAATCGTTTCACATTTCGTTGATATCAAATAAAGTTTGATTTCACACGGAAGATACTAAGGATAAAGTTTACCTCGATTCTGGGGTAAAAATTACCTGCAACAAAAATTAACTTCACAGGATCCAAATATTGGTTAAATCTTTTGTTTTTCCATGACTACTCTGAGAAAAAAATACTTTTATACCACTCTAACCTCAAAATCTCAACTTTGACATGATTTTTTGGCTCGCGTGGTATAAAATACTGTTCGATACTTGTGTGAAAGGTGATTTTTAGCGCACTTGACTTTTCTCACTCGCTTCGCTC
>JBAGKK010000250.1:631175-647603 GCA_037177015.1 Euceroptres primus
TTTTCCCTTCCCATATTTTCTCTAAATCTTTATATCCTATTTTTTGTGAGCCTGTTTTCCAATTCTTTACTATGTTATATTTTTCAATCAGGTGTTTTAGAGTACCTTTTTCCTCCCCACAAAGGTCACACATTTTGTTTTCTTCTGTTTCCTAATACCTATTAAATTTTTTAATAATTTTTTTAAATTTAATAATTTTTAATTTTTATAAAATAAGTAATTTTTTTTGTAATTACTTACAAAATACTTCTTTACTTCCTATATATAAATTATGCCGGAATATAAACAAACTCTGCCAGGAGTCATTGGAGGAGATCGATATGTTTGATATGTCTCTTAAGATGTTCCTAGATTCGGCTCATGCGTTGATTCTTTCGCCAAGGGAAGCAAATTAAAGCAAGAATTTATCTTGTTAATATACATACTAAAATAGAAGTTGAGATACTGTATCCATTATATAGAACCCTGTAATTGGTTATGTACTGTTGGGTTGTCGCAATAAATGAAATGAAATGAAGTGAAGCAACACTGCTCTGTTTTCTTTTCTGTGGGGCTGTGTTATTTGTATTCTGGGACTCCCCTTGCGTTGATTGAAGATGATATTATGTATATGCAAACCGTTATTGAAGAGTAAATAATTATTTTGTAAAAAATCTCAATTTTCTCATACTTTAAGTAAAAATATAATAAATAAACAGACGAAAATGCCAAAATCTCTGAACAGGGTGCTCTTTAAAATTTAGCGCACTTTAATTAAAAAACTAATAATTGCAAATCGGGGCACAATTGAAGGCTGCAGGCTTTTTTCAACGAAAAAAATGCATTCCTCCCAGTGTGTGTGAGTTAGACAATATTTCATGGAGAATGTGACGCCGGAGTCTTTAATTTTGGTGGAAATTGGAGCTTATATGCGGTTGGGTTTGGATTTCGGTGACCACCGTGTATGTGAACCGAACGTCGCAGCATGTCAGCCGCGGAAGAGGGCATGTATGCGCGGCATGTTAAGTGACTGGTGTGTGAGTGCACATACACATAGATGCAACTGATGTGCGTTTCTCTATACGTATTTACCGGTACACAATGTGTACCGTAGGCGCCTGAATGTGGCCAGGTATATGGGTTGAAACTAGTAGGTAGTACCTAGTACGTAGTACCTAGTACCTAGTAACCTGGGAATAGTAGACTAGGTATTGTGCGCCGCGGACTCCAAATAGCGGTTCGCATATTCAGAGATAGCGACGCCGCTGCTCGCCGCGATCGTCCCTGATTTAGGCCTCTGGCCGCGTCCACAGATAACGACCTCGATGCGCTGCGAGCGCGGCGAGGCGCCCCGAAAAGCTTTATCTTGCGTGCCGCGCTTAACCTTCTTGAGCATTAAGCTCAGGGCCGTATCGAGGCCATTCATTTACTGTTTGGAGTTTAGAGTTTTAGATACAGAAGTTATAAGGTAGACCTTCGAGTATAGCTTTGCGAGAAAGAGAGGATTCACTCACTGTAAATTATAAGGTATTAAAAAAGTGTTGCCGATTATTTCGAGATTAATGTGAGATGAAAAAGAATCCTTCAGTGCACAACTTCACTTTGGTTCGTGTCAACTGACAGTTGAAATTGATTGAATGTGGATTTTTTTAAGGACCGAGGGATTAAAGCGCTGCAGTTTTAATTTATCCGATCGGAGATTAAAATTATACAATAATATTTATAATAATAATACAATACAAATTAAAATTATAAAAATAAAATATTTAGTCCATTCAAATAAAACATTCGGATGTTATCGAGACAACTAAATTTTCTGTTGAGTCGATAGAATAAAAAAACAAAAACTAATTTTATGTTGTGGGAATGCAAATATCTGCAGGCAGAAAAACGTTTGGTTGAATTAAGCCGAAACAATTGGTTCAATCAACAAAATGTTTTCAGTTAAATTATAATCAAGCACTATAAAATGACATTCCTTGGATTGTTTTTATTTTACAGACAAATTTAACACGTGAATCTGATGTGTTATAAAGGAAGGTAATCATTATTGAATTCAGGTGCATAATTGAATATATCATTTGTTTCAGAATTTACTTCCATTTATTTGAATGCTGTGGAATTTAGATTTTAGTTCAGTGCACTAGAATAGTTGACTAGAATACAGTTCACTAGAATACAGTTTTATTCATTTTGCATTTACTTGAAATTCCTTGAAGTAATTCAAATCACTTCAATGCAGATCAATTCACTTGAATTCAGTTTCATTCCGTTTAATTTACTTGAAATCATGAGAATTCAGTTAAAATACGTTAAATTCATTCAAATCATTTCAGTTCAGTTGAATTCAGTTGTATTCCGATTAATCGACTAGAAAACCACTTGATTTCAGTTAAAATATATGTTAAATTCATTTGAATTCTTTTTGAATTCACTTGAAGTTGAATTCACTTGAAGTTGATTTCACTTGAAGTTGATTTCACTTGAAGTTGAATTCACTTGAAGTTGAATTCACGTGAAATTGAATTCACTGGAAGTTGACTTCACTTGAAGTTGAATTTACTTGAAGTTGAATTCACTTGAATGCAGTTGCATTCCGATTAATTGACTAAAAACAATTTGATTTTCGGTAAAATATATGTTAAATTTATTTGAATTCTTTTTGAATCCCGTTGAATTCACTTGAAGTTGAATTCACTTGAAATCCGTTGAACTCATTAAAAATCGGTTGAATTCACATGAATTCAATTGAATTCCATTTAATTGACTAGAAACCATTTGATTCCAGTTAAAATATAAGTTAAATTCATTTGAATTCTTTTTGAATTCCCTTGAATTCATCAGAATTCTTTTTGAAATCCATTGAATTCACTTGAAATTGCTTGAATTCCATTGCATTCCGTTTAGTTTACTAGCAAATATTTGATTTCAGTTAAAATATGTGTTAAATTTAGTTGAATTCTTTTCGAATTCCGTTGAATTCATTAGAAATCCGTTGAATTCACTTGAAATCTGTTAAATTAAATAATTAATTTAATTAATTAAATTTATATGTTAAATTCAGTTGAAGTCTTTTTGAATTCCGCTGAATTCACTTGAAGTGGAATTCATTAGAAATCCGTTGAATTCACTTAAAATCCGTTGAATTCACTTGAAATCTGTTAAATTTACTTGAAATCCGTTGAATTCATCTGAATTCTTTCTGAAATCCATTGAATTCACTTTAATTCTTTTTGAATTCCGTTGAATTCATATGAAATCATTTAAATTCTTTTTGAAATCTGTCGAATTCACTTGAAGTTACTTTAATTCCGTTGAATTCAGCTTTATTCCGTTTAATTTACTAGAAATAATTTGATTTCAGTTAAAATATACGTTAAATTCATTTGAAATCACTTTAATTCTTTTTGAATTCCGTTGAATTCACTTGAAATCTGTTGAGTTTACTGGAAATCCGTTGAATTCACTTGAACTTACTTGAATTCCGTTGAATTTCGCTTAATTTACTAGAAATCATCTGATTTCAGTTAAAATATACGTTATTTTGAAATCATTTGAATTACTCACTTGAAATCTGTTGAATTTACTTAAAATCCGTTGAATTTACCTTGAATTCCGTTCCGTTGAATTTACTTGAATCACTTGAATTCAATTGTATTCGAATTTAATTTCAGTTAAAATATACGTTAAATTCATTTTAAATCATTTGAATTCTGTTGAGTTCACTATTTGAAATCCGTTGACTTCACTTGAATTTAGTTTGAATTCCGTCAAACCCATACGTAGAATCACATGGAATTCGGTTGGGACTTCAGTAAAATTCGTTAAATTAATTTGAAACCAATTGAATTCCGTTGAATTCATATGAAAATCATTTGACTTCATGTAAAATCCATTAAACTCTTTTGAAATCATTAGAATTCCTTTGAATTTCTTTGAATTCTTTTTGAATTTCATTAAATTCTTTTTGAACTCCGTCGAATTCTTTTTGAATTCCATCGAATTATTTTTGAATTCCATTGAATTTACTTGAAATACATTGAATTTATATTTGAGATCATTTTGAATTCCGTTTAAATCATTTGAATTCATTTGAATCACTTTAATTCAATTACATTCCGTTTATTTTATTGGAAACATATATTGAATGAATTCAACATATATTTTAACTGAAATCAAATGGTTTCTAGACAATTAATTGGAATGCAGCTGAATTCAAGTGAATTCAATGTATTTTAAGTAAATTCAACGGATTTCAAGTGAATTCAACGAATTTCAAGTGAATTCAACGAATTTCAAGTGAATTCAAATTCAAGTTAATTCAACGGGATTCAAAAAGAATTCAAATTAATTTAACATATATTTTAACTGAAATTAAATTGTTTCTAGTCAATTAATCGGAATGCAACTACATTCAAGTGAATTCAACTTCAAGTGAATTCAAATTCAAGTGAATTCAACTTCAAGTGAATTCAACTTCAAGTGAATTCAACTTGCATTCAGTTAAAATATATTAAATTCATTTGAATTCCGTCGAATTCACTTGAAATCCGTTGAATTTACTTGCATTTAGTTTGAGATTCCGTCAAACTAACGTAGAATTACGTGGAATTCGGTTGCGAATTCAGTGAAATCCGTTTAATTCATTTGAAATCAATTGAATACTGTTGAATTCATATAAAATCAATTGAATTCTTTTGAATTTAGTAGAATTCACTCGAATTTAGTTGAATACACTTTAATTTAGTTAAATGCGCTTTGAATAGTTTGAATTTCATTGAATTCATCTGAAATCACTTAAAATCGCTTGAATTCATCGAATGCATACTAGATGCATTCATCATATACATACCGCATGTACGAATTCAGTTGGGTTACAGAATTCAGGTAAAGTTTGAATTTGAACTTTAAATTCACCTTAATGTATTTTACTATGTAATAATAGTTTATTTTCGTTGAAGATTAATTTGAGCTTCTTTGGTTCATTTTGAACTGACGTATTTTTTCATTTTCTGCGTGCAGTTGAAATTCGAATTCTCTTCTTAAAACCTTCAGAGTGTTTTAATACACACATTTTAGAGCAATACACTTGCTTTGTAATAGGCCATACTATGCTGTGCTGTGTTCTATATGTGTATACATATATGTATATAATTCTGTATAGTAGGGCTTTCGTCTATCGCAGCGATTGTACCCGAAGCACTATTATATAGATTCGCAGAGCCAAGAGCCTTTTGACTTTCGAGTCTGCTCGACTGACGTCGATCGAAGGTCAAAAAAAGGTTCTAAAGCTCAGTTTCTCTCACGAAAAAGCACGGATTTCATGACACTGAAATAAATTGAACCACTTGTTTTAAAAAAGGAACGAATATATTCACAGTAAATCGTGGGATATTATTTTAATTTGCAGCGTTATTATTTTGATCTGAAGTGGATCATTTATTCTATTGTCACAGTCTTTTGTTTTTTGATTTCTCATTTTGCTGATGATTAAAATTATACTTTGGGGTTTTCTGTATTAAAAACTTACAATTAATACGATTAACACAATGAAACATGGAGCCATTTGTTTTTAACCAAATGACATTTTTCTTCTCCCAATAAAATGCATTTGAAGGAAGAAGATCCATTGGCAATAGATTTTCTTGAATTCAGAAATCCAGTTCATTCTCTCGATACATAAATATTGACTTTATCAGTAAATCAATACAATTTCCATTTTAAAATTATTACAGACAGAAATTAAATGTAAATAAAATAGTGGTGCATTCAAGCGAGATCTCGAATTTCAAGATCTTGTCTCGATGTTGTCTTGTCATTATCAAGAATCTTGAAAAAATTATTGAATGGCACTAATCTATATGTTACCATGGTTACCTAAACATTTTCACCCTGCTCTATTTTATCAAAAGCAAGACTTCTCGGAAAAAAACATAAAAAAAATTTGATTGTTCAAGAATCTTGGTTAAAAATATTCTCGAAATTTCGAGCGGTATAAAGCAAAATCAAGATTCTCTTGTCTTGAGGTGCATCACTAAAATAAAATATAAATATAGAAAACAGATGCATAATTTACTTTCAATATTTCAAACTCATTTACACCCTTACACACTTGCGCCCTCCCAAAAAAGAATTCTTCAACATCCTTCTGCCCCTTCACAGAATGAATCCAAATTACCCATAATCCTCTAATCCCTTCTAATTGAGGCGTCACACTAACGACTTAAGTACCTTTTAAACTCCCTACATAGAATCTCAAACCAAACCCAAAAACCCCATCAAACATCCATAACACCCAACCTTTACAATTTACACTCAAAAAAATTTTTCTTTGGTTCAAACAAAATTTGTTTTAATCAAACAAATTATCATGTTGATATGGGGTTAAACAAATGTTTGTTTGATTCAAAGAAATTCTTTATTTTTTGTCCTTATTTATTTGATTTGAATAAATTTTTATTTAAATCAAATAAATCTCTTGTTTAAATTAAATAAAGTTCTTGTTTTAAATTAAGCTTTTAATAAAGTTTTAAATAAAGTGTTTGTTTTAAATTAAGTAATCATTTTGTTTTCTTAAACTTTATTCAATTTTATAAATAACTTTAAAAAATGTTCAATTTTGTGGTTAAGAAGTGTTAAGTGTAAGACATTTCTAATTTTAGACTACCTGTCGGGATGCACGGGATGCGTAATAGCGCACACTGGGGTGAAATAAAAAAACGAGGTTCAAAATGAGATTTAGAACGTAATTATGCACCGATTTTAGATTTTTTTTTAAATTCAGGACTAAATTCTTCAGAGATTGGTGAGAGTAGATTTTTCATTGTTTTTTGTTTATTTAATTTTATAGCGAAATAAATGTCGAATTTTTTAATTTCATTTTTTATCTCCTAGAAAAAATTCTTCTTATACTTGGCGTCGCTTAAATTCGATACCCAGAGGTATAAGAAAGGAAAGAAATTGTTAGTTTGTAAAGTTAAATGTTATAAACAAATTTTATTAATAAATAATCGACATCAGGGGTTATTCGTCTTCAAAGTATGTTTCTGCTCCGAAATTGTTTGCTTTCATCGTTAGGATGATACGTGGCCATTAAAATTTAAGTTTGGATGTTATTAATTATTTCTATAAACAAATTATATAAACAAATGTACATCGCAGACATTTATAGGCAGAAAGAAATCGTTTTTTCTTCTAGAATTGTAGTAATTATACTACCAATGACGTTTCTTGAAAAAATTTTGCCATTTATCAATATTTGTTTATTTTATAAACAAATTATATAAACAAATGCACATTTTAGGCGTTTTTAAGCGAAAAGAAATCAATTTTTCTTCTAATCTTGTTGAAATTATACTGTTTTCTGGAAAAATTTTGTTATGCATCACTAATCGTTTATTTTATAAACAAATTATATAAACAAATGTACATTGCAGACATTTATAGGCAAAAAGAAATCGTTTTTTCCTCTATCCTCTAGAAATAACAAAATTTCATCTAGTCACATCATTGTCAATATAATTATATTGACAATGATGTGACTAGATGAAATTTTGTTATTTATTACTATTTGTTTATTTTATAAACAAATTAGGTAAACAAATGTACATTCTAAGCGTTCATAGGCCGAAACAGTCGCCCTTTCTTTTATTTTTGTTTAGATTATATTGTGAATGATGTTCTTTGACAAAATTTTGTAATAAAATGAAATTCATAACGGTTTACTCGAATTTTTAAGAATCACTTATTTTACGTTTGTTTCAAATTACCACATCAAGAATGAATGAAAAACAAGTGACTTATAAAAATGCAAGAATACCGCTATGGCTCTGTTATCTTAACATAAATACGATGAAGAACGCTTTCTTTTTGTCCATAAATGCCTAAAATTTACATTTGTTCATATAATTTGTTAAAAAATGGAACAAATAGTGAAAAATGGCAAAATTTTTTCTGGAAACATCATTGGAAATATAATTTCAACAATACTAGAAGAAAAAGCGATTACTTTTTTCCTGAAAACGCCTCAAATGTGCATTTGTGTACATAATTTGTTTATAAAATGAACAAATAGTGATGAATAACAAAATTCCATTAAAACATATCACTGGAAATATAATTTAAAAAATAATCAAAGAATAAAAATTTCTTCCTGCCTATAAATGTCTGCAATGTACATTTGTTTATAAAATAAGCGATTAGTGATCCATAGCAAAATTTTTCCAGAAAACATCATTGGCAATATAATTTCAACAAGATTAGAAGAAAAAACGATTTTTTTCGCTTAAAAACGCCTACAATCTGCATTTGTTTATATAATTTCCTCATAAAATAAAAAAGTATTGATGAATGAAAAATCGTTTTCTTTCTGCCTATAAATGTCTGCGATGTACATTTGTTTATATAATTTGTTTATAGAATTGATTAATAACATCCAGTTTTAAATTTTAACGGTCACGTATCATCCTAACGAAGAAAGAAAGCAATTTCAGAGCAGAAATATACTTTGAAAACCCCTAATGTCGATTTTTTGTTAATAAAATTTGTTTACAGCAATTAACTTTATAAGTTAACAATTTTTTTCCTCTTTTATACCTCTGTGCATTGAATACAAGCGACGATAAGTATAAGAAGAATTTTTTCTAGGAGATAAAAAATGAAATTAAAAAAATCGACATTCATTTCGCTATTTGTATTAACATAAAAATTAAATAAACAAAAAACTAAAAAATTTTCTCTCACTAATTTTTGTAAATTTTATTCAGAATCGTCAATATTAGGTGAATTGAGTTGAAACTCAACATTTCTCTTCAAAATTTACCATAAAATACGAATCAAAGATTACTTTTTATATATCACCTCTATAAGTTCGTTTTTTTAGGGTCCCAAAAAAATCTCGCAAGTGAAAATTGTATTTTGCGAGTTTTTGGCACTAATTATTATTTTTTTGCGGTTTCATTTTAGTACAAATTGTTTCCAATACATAAAATATTACTTTCTACTGATAATTAGATGTATAAATAAATTGTTTAAACAATTTGCTATTGTTTACAGCAATTTTCTCTTAGAATAGATTTAGAAAGTCGCAGTTTTTTCCGAATTTTTCAACATTTTTTCAATTTTTCAGTTAAAGCGAGGCAATAATCAATTAAAGTTAGCAGAAATAATTGTTTAAACAATTTATTATTATCTATAACAATATTTCCTTAGAATAATGCTAGAAAGTTACGGTTTTTTCTAAAATTTTCAACTTTTTGTCCATTTTTCTCTTAGAGTGAGGTAATAATTAATGTAATTTAACAAATACAATTGTTTAAACAAATTATTGTTTATAACTATCTTCTCCTATATTAATGCTAGATAGTTGCGGTTTTTCAGAAATTTTTAACTCGTCCTCTTTTCACTTACTGAGGTAACAATTAATGCAAGTTAACAAATAAAATTGTTTAAACAATTTATTCTTATTTATAACAATATTCTCGTAGAATAATGCTAGAAAGATGCGGTTTTCTCTAAAATTTTTCACCTTTTGTCCACTTTTCAATTAGAGTGAAATAATTATTATTTCAAGTTAACAAAAATAATTGTTTAAACAATTTATTATTATTTTTAACAACATTCTCTGTAAATAATGCTAGAGTGATGCGGTTTGTTCTAAAATTTTCAACCTTTTGTTCCCTTTTCACTTAGAGTGAGGTAATAATTAATGCAATTTTGCAAAAATAATTGTTTAAACAAATTATTATTATTTATAATTATCTTCTCCTATAGTAATGCTAGAAAGTTGCGGCTTTTTCTCAAATATTTAAAGCAAAATTTTTACTTTTTTTTATCAGACCAGAGATTCACACATCTCAAAGAATCATTCCATGAATGAAACAAACAATGAAAATTCATTTTTCGATTATGAATGGTTCTTAGTCGCCCAAACAAAAAATTTTTACATGTCATTTACAGACTATTCCATGTCATTTAGGTTATACATCAGGACATGTCATTTACTATCCTCCCACCTATTCCCAATTATTCCATCCTTTGTTTTTATCTCTACTTTAAGATAGCCTTTTTGTTTAAATTTATACTTTGAAAACATTGACAAAGAAGTAAAAATGCTTCACTTTGAGAAAAACAGATTTCTATTTAAAAAATGATTCTTGTTGATGTTCATTTATTATTTGTTCATAACAAAAAAGTCAAAGCGAAACTGAAGATTTCAGAAAAAAAACGCAACTTTCTAGCAATACTCGAAGAGAAGATAGTTATAAATAATAATAATTTGTTTAAACAAATATGTTTTTTAAATTTCATTAATTATTAACTCACTCTAAGCGAAAAGTGGGCAAAAAGCTGAATATTTCAGAAAAAACCGCAACTTTCTAGCATTATTTTAAGAGAAGATTGTTATAAGTAAATTAAAGTAAATTGTTTAAACAATTGTGGTTCTTATCCTGCATTCATTATTACCTCACTAAGTGAAAAGTGGACAAAAAGTTAAGAATTTTAGAAAAAACGGCAACTATCAAGCATTAATATAGGAGAACATAGTTATATACAATAATTTGCTGCTCAATTCATTATGATTGCTAAATTGCAATTATTATTGCATCCCTTTAATTGAAAAGTTAAAAAAATGTTGAAAAATTTGAAAAAAACCGCAACTTTCTTGCATTATTCTAAGAGAATATTGTTATAAATAATAAGAAATTGTCAAAACAATTATTTCTGTTAACTTTGATTGATTCTTGCCTCGCTCTAACTGAAACGTTGAAAAAACATTGAAGAATTCGGAAAAAACCGCGACTTTCTAACTCTATTCGAAGAGAAAATTGCTATAAACAATGATAAATTGTTTAAAAAATTTATGTAACCCTCTAATTATCAGTAAAAAGTAATACTTCATCTATTAGAAACAATTTGTCTTAAGAAAAACCGCAAAAAAATAATATTTAGCGTCAAAATCTCGCAAAACCCAATTTTTCACTTATGGGTTTTTTTTGGGACCCTATAAAACCGATGATATTTAAAAAGTAATTTTTGATTCGTATTATACGGCTAATTGTGAAGAGAAATGTTGAGTTGCAACTCGATTCACCTAATATTAACGATTCTGAATAAAATTTACAAAAACGTCTTTTTTTCTCATGGGAAATACGTGTTAAACTTCATGGGGCTTGCGGAACCTCTAAATATCATTTTTCTTCCAAAAAAAAACCCATTTATTCGTTTGTAGATGCGAACAAATTTGGGGGGTGAGAGCATGAAAATTCGAAAAAAAATTTCCAATGTATTTTTGTACCGCCCAAACCATCAATTATCGGTTTATCAGCGAGTTCGTCATATAGAAACTGTAAGTTGAGAACCACTGAGCGCAGCTGCCGCGGCGGCGGTATCTCCGCGTTGTCTGCTCCCTCACACCCTCGCCTTTCCGTCCCACGTGGGTGACGGTCGAAGGGGTCGCGAGGCGGAATGAGGTTGACGAGGGACGCCCGAGAGGGGAGTTGAGGGGGTGTGTGGGTTGGGGTGAGGGGGCAGGCGGTGTGTGTACGACGACGCGATGGCGCGGGCAAGGGCGAGAAGCGGTGGGATCACGGCATGAGGTGGAAGTAAAGGGGGTGAGGCGCGGGGAATTGGGGAGGGGGGGGGAGACATCGCACTATGCCACCCACTGGCCATCTCTACCCTAACGCCTAGTCCGGGGTTACGTATTTTTCGCAAAAAAAGATTCCGCTCGTCTCTTCTCAGTATCCCCCTTGACATTAGAGGGGTAGAGGGAAGGGAGTGATGACACTTTCCCCTCCCACCCCTCCAACGCCACCTCCTCCTCCTACCTTCATTCGTTACGACGCGCGTTATCTTGCGAAAGAATCGTATACAAGAGAGAAAGAGAGATGCTGAACTTTTCCCGCGCATTCGGTTAGCGGGAAATAGGTAGGTAGGGGGGGGGGAGTGAAGAAGAGGGATGGGCCGGTGTTGGAGTCGATGCTCCACATTTGATTGATCGGACTGACGTCTACTCGTCATGTACGAAAATTGGTGGATTTTTGAGAATATTTGTTAAGGGGTTGGGGGGAGGGTGGATATGTGAGAAAAAAATTTAATTTAATAATCAGGGTTATTAAAAATAGAATTTTTTAGCAAAATAGTCAAGAGTCTATTTCACCTCTTGTTTGTCAACAAAGACAGTGGTCAAAATTGGGGCCGAAAATCAATTTGAGGTCAAAAGGGTGAGGTCGATGTGCGCGCGTCTCCAAATTCAAATTCAATTGTATTTGTGCATTTCTGAGGGAATAAGTAATGCGGAGAAGGTTAATTAGCAGTCAGCTGATCGGCAAGCGACACGCTCTTTTCGTCAAGGTCACATCAGCCGGTGGAAGAAATGGGCGGCAAATATTTTCTAGAGGTTATAATGCGCATTTTGACTGGTTAGAAGCATCAGAGCTAAAGGGAGTTTCGTCTTGTACAATGGAAATGTCGCTTTCGCGTTAATCAACTCGCAGATAGGCGCCAATCTTATTATGCAACTTTACTGCGCACTCGAGTACGCCGCGAATCGAGGCACGTGTTTACAGTTGAATATACTCTCGGCTGACGTTTAATGTGGGTCTCTATGCCGAATATTATCATTATTTTCCTCTTGATACAAATTCTGATAATCAATAAAAAAATAAGGTACAGAGGGCTAACTTACCGACTGTAGGTCATTTATCGATTGTTGGTAACTTACCAACTGTAGGTAATTCACCCTCTTTGTCTACAGGCGATAAGCGTCTACATTGTATTGCAATTGGAATTATGCAAGTGGCACTCTCTGAGTATTTTTAGCTGAACATTTTTGATTTATAAATATTGTTAACGTAGGTAAGATCATTTTCACAAAAATCGAGTTGGTTCCAAATAAACTTGAATCAGTTTGTTTCAATCCCAAATATTTGGATTTCTTCTACCATAATTATATCGAATTAAATATGTCTGGATCTTAAAGATTAGTGTCATAGCACTCAACATAAATTCAATTAAATTGGTCAAGTTTAATTTAAATAATTTTTTAAAATTTAGCACCTTGATATTAAACAGCGGCTTAATTAATGAGATTGAATTCTTTTAGCTCAAATTTCAAAAATCTATTTTTATTAAAGATTACATGCAGATAAAAAAATTTCGATAACTTTTGTTTCATAAATTTGTAGATTTATTTTATTGTTGTTGTTTATTTATTATTTATATTTATTTTATTGTGTATTTATTATTATTATATTTATTGGATGTATATTTATATGTATTGTATGTATATGTATATGTATTGTATGTATATGTATATGTATTGTATGTATATGTATATGTATTTTATGTATATGTATATGTATTGCATGTATATGTACATTTATTGTATATTTTTATATTAATTTTATATTAATTTATATTAATTTGATCTCAGGAATCACAGCGATTCAGTAATCCAATTTTAAGGAAAATAGGGGACTTCTTTTTCGAAAAAATGGGGAAATTTGTTTTTTTTTTAAAATACTATGGAAGTCAATAATAGTTCATAAATACAAAATTTTTATAAGAAAACTCAAATTTCATTAACAAATAAAATTATATTGCGACTGCAACTAAACTAGCAATCAAATAATAAAAATATTATCATAGGTCTCTATAATATTCCTGAAAACTAATTTTAATGACACGTTGAAGTTAACGAAACGGAGAAATTCCGGCAGAAAATATTTCCGAATAAGAAATTTGTCGACTAAGAATTAACGACTTATGGAAATTTTCGACTGCTAAAATTTCCGACCAGAATTTAGATTTCTGAATTTTGAAATTATCAAATTTTTAAATTGTTGATAAATCAAATCCCCGAAATGATGAGTCTACTGAAATTCTCCAGAATCTTAAAAAATCCTCAAAAGTTTGAAAGTTTTCTCTGGAATCTAATTAAAAACTCTACAAACTAGACTTTCAGAATCTTTGGAACTCTCTAGAGCATTCTAAAATTTTTTATGAAATATTCTGGATTTTTCGACAATCTTCTAGAATATTTAAAATTTTCCATGTACTTTTGTAGATTCGTTAAATCTCCTAAAATCCCTCAAAATCCTCTAGAATCTTCAAGATTTTTTATAGTAACATATGCTAGAATCTTCCGAAGATTTCCTGATTCTGAATTTTCTAAAACCCTCTAGCAAAACCTTCTAAAATTTTCCAGGATTTTTTAAAACTCTTACAGAGATATCCAGACATTTCAGAGTTCTAAAATCTTCAAAAGCACCTCAAAACTTATTATGATTTTTCAAAATATTCTAGACTGTTTCAGAATCTTTTAGAATCCTCTAAAATCTTTTGAATTCTGCCCTAAACTTCTAATATCTTGTAGTCTCTTCCAGACTTTTTTAAAAAGAGTTTCGAAAAGTCTAGAGAAGTTTAGGAAGATTTTGAAAAGAGTTCAGAAGATTCTTGAGGATTATGGGAGTCTTTTGCAGATTTTAGACTTTTTAGAGGATTCTAAAAGATTTTACAGAATTCTGGAGTTCAAAATATTCTCGAGGATTCTAGAAGATTCTGAAAAAGTATATTTTAAAAATATTAAAGAATTTTGGGAGATTCTTTAAAATTTCATAAGATAGAACACAAAAAAAAAGATTCTAGAAAACCCATAAGATATTGCACTCAGAAAGATATTTTGTTGAACCAACCAAATTTTGATTGTTTCAACCATAGAATTTGGTTATTTATACGGACAACCAAATAATTTGGTTGAGTCAACCAAAAGTTTTAGTTCAGTTAACCAAAAGTTTTAGTTGATTTACCTAAAAATAAATAATTTGATATATTCAACCAGAGATTTGGTTCAATCAACAAAACATTTGGTTCAGTCAACAAAACATTTGGTTTAGTCAACAAAACATTTGGTTCAGTCAACAGTTGGTTGACAACATAAATGTTGGTTAAGGGAACCAAATTTTTGTTGAGTCAACCAACAAATTTTTGTTTAAATCAACTAAACGATTTGGTTCAATCAACAAATTTTTTTTCAGAGTGTGGACGGTTAGGGAAGAGTTTAGAAGATTTGATTATGGAAAATTTTCGAAAACATTGAAAGAGTCCGGAAGATTTAGAGTCAGTCTAGAATATTTTAGAAAATTTTTAAAAATCTGGGAAAAGTTTTAAAGTTTCTAGAAAACTCTGAATCTCTAAGGTTTTAATATTGACGCACGCGTTTTTGAATGGCATAAGTTTCTTCTTATTATAATTCTTGGAAAATTAATCGGAACTTTGAATAAAAATAGGGAAAAAAGAGGAAAAATTCTGAAAAATAGGAATTTCAGGGGATTTTGAGAAAAATAGGGAAAAAGGGAGAATAGGGACTGTGATCCCTGTAATTTTAAATTAGAGAAACTAAAATACTTTGATAAATGAAATAAGAAACTTTTCAGCCTGAACGTTTGAGGACTCCAACATGGATGACTCTCTGCCAAAGGGGAAACAACTTCGAATGTGCGACACTCTTAGTGAGTCTTTTAATTGGCCAGGGTTACAACTCTTATGTTGTAAGTGGTTATGCTTCAAGGGAGCAGGTAAATTGTAACATGACAAAAAGGCCTTGTCCTTACTTACCAAAGGAAGAGAAACCTCCTTCACCTTCAACTTCAATTGACACAGCAAGGTATCAGCTAAAACGTCCTCCGGATTTCAGAAGTCAATTTGAACTGCAAATGGAAGCTAAGAAGGAAAAAGCTTTGCAGGATAAACTTGAAAAGGAAGAAGACGAACGCCAAAGGATGATTAGGGTTCAAATTTTTTTTCAATTACATTGACTTCGATCGAATTTATGACCAGAATAGTGTTCCAGGTTCATCCCATGTAAAAAAAAATTTTGGAAACTCCTGGGAAATTCCTAGGAGTGTCCTTGTTTCCGAAAATTTTTTTACGTGGATATTTTGTTTTGAGAATTGAATTGGAATCAAACTTGATTTTCCTACTGCTAGAAATTGAATATAAATGATAGAGTTAAAGAGATACATTGTGAAGAAAAATTTGCTGATTCTGTTTTAACTCAGCAAGTTTGATTCCAACCAGATTTGATTGGAACTCTTTTGGATTAAACTAAATTTAAGTCAATCGATTCTATTGCTTAGATTTAAGTTAGATCTAACTTAGGTCTAAGTTAGATTCTAACTTATATTTAAGTTACTTATATCTAAGTTAGATTTTAAGTTATATCTAAGTTAGATTCTAACTTATATCTAAGTTAGATTCTAACTTATATCTAAGTTAGATTCTAACTTATATCTAAGTTAGATTCTAACTTATATCGAAGTTGGATTCTAACTTATATCTAAGTTAGATTCTAACTTATATCGAAGTTGGGTTCTAACTTATATCTAAGTTAGATTCTAACTTATATCTAAGTTAGATTCTAACTTATATCTAAGTTAGATTCTAACT
>JBAGKK010000250.1:649368-662885 GCA_037177015.1 Euceroptres primus
TTACAATGAGTTTTAGCTTTTTATGGTCTATTAGACTTTTCAAAGCCGTATTAAGGGTCGAAATTTCGTGAAAAAAATATTCAACCATGGTTTTCAATGTATTTTGATCCGTAGAATTCAATTCTGAGGTCAAATTAATTGTATTATTCTTCGTTTTTTTAACCCCAAAAAACTATGAAAAAACCGTAAATTTTTTTTTGCATATATCTAAAAAAATGATGCGGAAGGCTATTTTTTAACTGCAGATTCGGATTCAGCGCCGAAAAATACGTAAGAAAAAGTTGGTCTTGTCAAAAATACAGGCAACGTTTTTTTTGTGTGATTTTCTTAGTAAGATTTTCAAAATAATTTTCTTTTTTAGTTTTACAATGACAAGCAAATCTCAGGATTTTTCAGCTTTAATATTAATAATATTTAATCAAATATTTAACTAACTTATTAACAATAAAATAACTTAACAATAAAAAAACCAGAACTTCAAAAAATTGAATGTAGACTTTAATAATAAAATAAGATTTTTTAAGGCCAACACGAAGAAACTGGATTTGAATCCAAAAATTTTGAAGATGTCAATAGTTCTCAAAATGAGTTCTTCTATCGCAGTCAAGAGAAAAAAATTGAGGAAAAGTATTCAGGAATATTTATGGAGGATATCGAAGAAGAAACTGGTGAAGATCTAGAAATGGAAACAGGAAAGCAAACTGAACAATTTGATAAGTTTGAATCAATCTTAATTGAAAAAGATGATTTGTTTTCTTTGATGGAAACACATTTTAAAAGTTACTCTTATTCGGATATTTTGGACACTATTGAGGAAGAAGTTTCTCAATCTTGGAAGGGTGATTATCAAGAAGTGGAAGAAGAAGATGAAATTTCATACTATAAAGAATCAGAAGAAAGTGAATTACAAAAAATACCTCTTCAAGAGAAAACTTCAAAGGAGCCACTTTCAACTGAGGACAGAGCTGCTTTAGTATTGCAGATTAGGACTTTAAGAAATGATCAGAAAATTTTGAAATTGAAGAACAATTATCTTCACTTAAAGTGTTGTGATATTCTTCTTGCTTATTCAAGAATGGATACTGTTGATAAAGGTATTGATGAAGCCATGGTCCACAATGATATGAGGTAAAATTTATATTTAATTCGAATTTTTTTAATAATAAAAATATTTAATTTCAAGAAAATAGTTTTTAAAAAAATTATCAGCAGCATGAAAGCAAAATAACTATTTTTCTTAATCCAAAGTGTTTGACAGAATTCAAATTGTAAACTTTTTTACAATTAAATTTTTCATCACGTGGCAGAGAAAAGAAAATAATTTCAAAATATTTTTAGAAACTTCAAAAGATTCCAAAGATTTTAGAAAATTTAAAAATGTTCAAAAATTTCAAAATATTTCAAAGATATCAAAAATATTTCAAGCAGATTTTCTGAGATTCCAAACATTTCAGATTCAAAAGATTTCAATAAAAAAATTGATTAAATTTACAAAGGTTTTGAGAAATTCAAAAGAATATTTCATGAAGATTGAACGAGATTTCTAAATACTTCAAACATTTCAAAGATTTCAATATAGATTTCATGGTTTCATATTTCAAGATTTCGGAAACTTTAACAAATATTTCAAAAACATAAAATATGAAAAATTGTTTCAAAAACGTCGCAAAACATTTCAAGCAAATTTTATAAAATTTCGAAATATTTCAATAGATTTTTAAATTTTGTCAAAAGACTTCAAGGAAATTTCATGAGATTTCAAGAGGTTTCCAAATCCAAAGAATTCAAAAGATTTCTATTCTGATAAATTTGGATATTTGTAATGAACAATTAAAATAAATGTTGCAGGTATAAACTGGCTTTAGAAGAATATTCCGAAGCAAAATCGAAGATCGATAATCAATTGGACGTTTTAAAAAATGATGTTCAGAATTTGGAAGAGGCTTTATTAAAAGTCGAGACAACTTTCAATAACGTTTTTAGAGAGTTGGTTTCTCTTGAATTCGAAAAAGCTTTTGCACTTAGATTCGCAAAATCAGGAAAACGATTGTCCGAAGAAGAAATAACAAAAATGTTGGATAGGAAAAAACAACGTGTACTTGAATTGTCTGAAGTTCGAATCGATTACATAAGATATCTGAACATATTGAAAAACTTAAAAGATAGATTTCGAAAAATGGAATCTTTAGGACGGGGTCCAACAAGTAAACTCTATGGAAAATTATTGACTCGAAAACAAACATTGATCGATAGATTAGAAGAGCAGAGAGAAAATATCAGAAAACTTCAGAAAAAATATTTTACCTATCCTACTGTAAGTTTGCTTGAATCAACTAAAATTTTTACCGAATGATTGTAAATTTTTGAAAAAATTCGAAATTTGTCGAAAGTAAAAAATATACATTTTGTTGGTTTTTAGGTACTAAACTTTTTAAAAGAAAGTTCCAGTTGTATCGAGGATGGCATAATTGATGACAAGAATAAATGGAAAGATTTTAATCAAACTGAAAACTATTTCGAAAGGCAAGTAGTAGACTTGGGGAAAAAAAGAACCCTTTTAAGGACAAGAAATCAAAAACTGAAGGATGCCCTTGGATTTTTAAATTATCCGATTTTAGTGAAAAAATCAGCTGACACAAAAGACACTTTAATGAAGAAAAAAAATGAACTTGGACGATTAAAAACGAAATTCTCTGAACTTAATTTAAGTTAATAATTGAACAATAATTTTAATCCCATCATTTTTGCAGTAATTTTATTTGTGTTAATTTAAAAACTATTTAGAACAGTTTTATTCTTCCTTTCGGTTTTTCCTACAGCAGAGGACGTCCATTAATTTCTTCTTTTTCTTTGGAATCGGAGCTTCTACTCTTTCCTCATGAATTCTTTTTAAAGTTTCATGTTTAAAAACGTCGGGAGTCATTTGATAAAGAGTAATTTTCAACAGACGAAAATCTTCCATGTTAATGACACGTAATAGCAAAAGGGTTGTTCCTCCAATCCAACCAATCATCATTATCCATGATATACACTAAAATATTGTTTTTTTTTTATTATTTTTTTTTTTAATTCAATTTTTAAAAAATAGATTTAATTATTTAGAATTACAATATTATTTTATTTCTGATTCTCACATTCATGGCGAAGAAAAATTTGCAAACGTCGTATCCATTAGTGTTATGAAGTGCCAGGAAATCCTGCAGGTTTTCGCATCGACTTCGAGATGATAAATAATTTTTTCAAAATTTTACAAGAAATTGTTCGATGAAAATTTACGGTATTTTTATTTTTTAATTTAATTTATTTAAAACAACTTTTAATTTACAGATAATTTAAAGTATTAAGTACCTGTGAGCCTTATCAGAGTGTTCTTCACGAATACTATTAGCCATATGGTTAACATTTTCAACAAAATGAAACATTCCAGATTTCATAGATCCTGTTGCACTTACTATTATTGTTGTGAAAATTATATTGAAAGTTAAAGCAGGTATTACTATTCTCCACGCCTCAGTGTACCTACATTTTTCAATATTAAATATAAAAATTCCATTAGGAGCGATTTCTCAAAAAAAATTCAAGTTAAGAAATTTTTAAATACTATTAAACGCATTATAAATTATTATTTTCTATAATTGTTAAACATCTAGATTCTTGGTATTAGAAAATAAGTATAGAATTTTTAATATAACCATTTTTACTTCAAAAATGGAATATTTTAGTTAAGCAAAATCTCCTAATCAAAATAGTATATTATGCAACATGTGCGTAAAATGCGGTTTTACACACGCGTGGTGATCGCGTGTGTAAATCGTACGCACAAGTTGCATACGATATTTTTTTACACAGTGTGCGTAAAATGCGTTTTTACACAGCCATATTAGTGCGTAAAACACTGTATCGTAATAAGCCGTTTTACGCACTAATATAGCTGTGTAAAAACGCATTTTACGCACACTATGTCAAAAAATTTTTTTACTTTACTTGCATTCTGGGATCGAAGCCTCCTTTGCTACACATGACAAACATAGCAAACCAAACCACTCCAAAAAGACACGAAAGGAGACAGGATACATGAAACCATTTGCAATATCTTCCATAACTAAAAGAAGCAGAAACTTCTAACGTCCAATTAAAATTATTATTCGTAAAAAAAACATTCTCAATGTTTTTTTCTGAAATATTCTCATGATCGAAATCCTCTTCAGTGTGGTAACTGTGTCTTACCTCTGCCCACAGAGGACAATCTTCATCACAAATATTATACTAGAAAATAAAAATAAAAAAGTTGATTAAAAATTAAATAAAACAGAATTTTTAAAAGTTTCTATTAGATTCTTTATTATTCTTATACTTAATTAACTTTTATTTTTTTAAACTAGATTTATTTTCTCCTGGAATTTCAAAGTATGAATATGAATATGAAGTAACTAATTTTGAATAATTTTCTAAAGCCTATAAGACTTTTGAAACATGTGATTTGCTCAGAATATTTTCAGGATGGTTTTTGAAGTAATTTTCTGATTTATGAAAGTAAATATTTTTATTGAGAAAAATAGTAATATACCCAAATTACGTAGAACAAGATAGAGCAAATGTATCCAGATATAGCGCACACAAAATAAAAGAATATTTGCAAATATTTCCATGCAGAAGAAATTTGCTGTGGGTCACTATCTATTAATTCTTTGTAATGCTCTATTACTTGCATTTTGAAAAGATTATCTACGCCTGAAAAGAAAAAAAAGTATATGAAAGATAATTAATTTCAATTTTAAAAACTACCCTCTTAAATATGTCTATTATATAATAATTAAGATAATTGTATATCTTCTTAAATTTCATCATAATTAAATCTATGGGTGTCAATTTTGAATAAAGTACCACTACTTATGCCTGAAAATAATTCAAAAATAATCTTGCTGCACTTTCTGGAATAAACTATAAAATAACATTTGATAAGAAATATTATTTTCAAAAATCCCCGCCATTTTCAAAGCTCGTGCGATTGGTCGACGAATTTCAACTGTCGCGCGGAAAACGAAATTATACAAAAAAGGCGAAAAAAGTGCGTCAAATTATAATAAAAATAGAAAAGCGTAATAAACAGTGTAAATAAAGAAGCGAGAACACTATTTTTTCTGTACGCACCACATACATATGTCTCACTTTTTGTTATTTAGAACATTTAGAAGAATGATTCTGATGATTCTGCATTCATAACCTTAAAAAATAACGGTCGTTTTGGTCATTTGTTCTCAAAGTTCAAGTTTTTTAGCGATTATTCACTACGCAAAGACGCTTTGTCAAAAATTTAATTTTCCACTAGAGAACTCGAAAACATTCTTTGCAAACAAAAGGAAAACAATAAAATCAACAGAAATTAGATTCCAGCGATTCCAGAATCGAATCCTTGCAATCGTTAAGCGTAACTAACCTTAATTTAAATTTGTTGCTTCTATCTTATTTTTTCCTGCTTCTCAAGCTCTTTTTCCTCCTCAAGGGTTAAAAACAAATCAGTTAGAAAATTCGCGCTCAACGGTCGGAAAAATTCGTAAAAAAGAAAAATTCTCGGAAAAATGTGGAAAATGTCGACAGATGGCGCGATTTTGAAATCGCGGAACGGATCGGTAGTAGAACCGCGTTGGAAATTGGGAACGCGCGGAACACGAACCGCTACAGTGTTGTCGAGGAGAAGTGCTACACGAAGGCGAGAAATTCTTGTTTTTTTAGCCGCGGGTGGTTGAAAATCACGAGGAAAACGAGGATGGGTGTAAGTTTCGGACAAGACTTGGCCTCGTAGTGGCTCCGAGGGGAACCGTGCGTGCCTCTTGTCGCAACAACGGAACACATGTGTTGGCCAAACCGACTATTTTCGATTCGCCAAGTGCCGTGCCCGCTGTCTGAAAATCCAGCGTTCTGGACCTTTTGCCAATCGAGTCTCTCGTCGATGAGAGTCACGTAGTCGCCGTTTTCCACCTCGACGCCCCAGCCCCACGAGCAACAACCTCCGCCACACGATGCGCCCTTTTTCCCATCCCAATTAGCGAGACAGTGCGTGGGTGGGTGGACGTCCAACAAGACCGAACCGCTCGTTTCTTCCATCAGAATATCAGATTCTTTCGCCCTCAAGATTTACGAGATCCATGATCCAACCTAGTCGTTACTTTTGCCAGGTTATCGCTTCGATTATCTGATCCAGATCCTCCAAGATCTTCGACCGAAATCGGCATCCCTTCCCCGTAAGTAACAACCCGCGACTCCAATGGATAGATCGCGAACCGCAAAATGACAATTGATTATCCACTTGGACGCTTTTTAGATGATTTTCTACTTTTCCTGATTTTTCTCGTTTTCTTTATTAAAATTTCTATGAGGAATTCCAATTGTGGACAGTCAATTCTCTATAAGAGTATAGATTTGTCAAAGTAGAGGTGTTATTTGCTTTTGGATTTATTGTTCTAACCTAGAAATGCTTTTCGGAGTTGGTTGCATGAAGAGAGGACGAGACTTTTTCGACTTGTTCACTTGTATTACACTTGTTCTGTTGTTTTGAACCTTTGTTTTTGTTTTGGAGTCGCTTGAAAATTGGAGGAATGTTTTTGGTGATTTTAATTGATTGATGACTAACTGTCAGGGAGTGTCAGGTTAGTGCTAATCCTGCTAATGTTTTGGAAAAGGGGAAATTTTTTTATTATTACGAGATTATACAGTTTCTTTGAATGTATCAAATATATAAAAAATTCTGCGTAAAATTGGTAAAATTAAACTAGGAATCAATTAACGTAAAAATAACAGTGATTTATATGATTATTTTACAAAAAAATTATAAATTTGATCCAGTAATTGCTGCAAATTTACACAAGATTTTTATACCTGTAGTAAATTATTAGGATAAATTTATCACGATTCTTAATTTAAATTTCTCACAGGTACCTTATGTACCTTATCTTTGTAAAATTATCCTGATTTATCGAGATTAAATTTTGCATCACAAAATGTAAATATACATATTTATTTGTTATATTGATATATTACTATTTCATTGTGGAGTTGTAGCCAAATAGTTTTGAGGTTTTTCAAATAGTTGGTGAATTTATAATTAACGCATTTTTTAAGTAAAGTCCCATGACTTATAAACGCCTTTTTCCTCAATTTTCGTAAAGACAAAAGTGATTAAAAAAAGTCAATATCTCTATAAGTTTAAATGATCTTGGAAAATTTTAGAAGGTCCTAGAAAATTCTGGATGGTTTCAGAAGATTTTGGAAGAATCAAGAATCTTTAAAAATGTGTCTTTTACGTTCTATGTACTTTTCTCAAATTCAAACAAACTTGCTATGTTTTTAAAGTACAATTATTGAGAATATTTAGGAGCAGCAATGCCTTTAAAAATACTTGTGACAAATATTTGCATTGCTTAATTCTTTCTAAATCTATTTCCAAATTATTAGATATGCTACTCGATTTTCCAAAATATTCACAATTTTTTACCTTTCTGAAGTTTTGATGATCTTTTCAAATCATTTTAAATCGTTTTGTTTAATTTTTCGTCTTTTGTCTTCAATTTTGAATTAATTTACATTTCTTTAATTCTGAATTCAAATCTGTAGAAAAACTGATTCAAATAGCAAGGTTTTTTATTTTTAATCCGTAAATCAAACAAAATAAATTATTTGTGCAAGAATAAAATCACTTTATAAATGTTACAAGTTACAATTTAAAAGAGAAATAATAAATTTAGATTTTTTTACGCAGATTTTTTCGCGGATTTTTTACGCGGACTCTAAATTCAATTAGAAATTTCAGAAATCCTAAAATTGCAGAGTTTTCTCTTTATGAGCACTTCAGCAACTATACTTAATTCTCGAAATCCTATTTGAAAATCTGACCCTTATTCTTTATTTACAGGGAGACAGAAGATTCCAACTTCATTCCGGAAATCCTTCCAGGGTCTCTCGATCTCAAAGTTTTCCTACGAATTAATTTCCATCACTTTCCGTCTTCGGAGACTCAACTTCTTTCGATTCTTAACGAGAGCTCACCAATTTACAGACTAAATTTATCAATTTACAATCAGAAGTTCTTCCCTCGTGACTGAAAACTCAGGCGTTAGTTGGAGACGTTTTAAGATGCTTTCGTTGGCTGTTAAACTGAGTTTGCTGTAAATATTGAATCTTTAAAGCTCGCTCGCTTTCATTGGAAAGAGGCCGAAGCATGAGAAGTTAAGCGGCGAAGAATGGGTTGCAGTAGGGTGTCAGTATGCGTGAGAAGTCAGAATGTCAAACTCACGCGAGTCACGTGAGGGGTACGACAGAAATGTGCTCACGTGATCCTCCCGTTCTGCACCCAGCCCTTGCCAAGGCCAATGGTAAAAACTCCAGTCCCCAGCCGACTCACCACGATTCACGTACTGAGAATAACGTGCTACCGACTCCTGGAGGAAGACTGAAGTTTTTCAAGGATGGAAAGTTCATTCTTGAGCTGTCGCACCGCAGGGATGGCGAACGCACCACCTGGTTTCCCGTGCCTAAAAAAACCTTCTGGCCTCCTGCAAGCACCACTCCAAACAGACAGGAGAGTTCCACGTCCCTCAGTGGTGAGACAGTTTTTTCTACAATAACAACTTCAGTTTTTAAAAGAGTCCTCTTTTAGAATCCTGATTTTAATTTGTCATCTAAAGTCCATATAAAAATAATTTCCAGTTTCAGACGACAATTCATCAGTGCAGTCGAGTCCATGGCAGAGAGACCACTGTTGGAAGCAAACCCATCCGAGGCGCAACGTGTCCACCGAGTTTAACTTCTACTACCGCAGACATCCTCGAAATCGTCTCTGCGCGCATCCACGCCTGGTAGCAAGAAAACGAAGACAACCCTTTGACCCTGGCACTTTACACCTCGGTCCAGAAACGGTCTCTGGTTTCTCCAAATCATCGTCGCGCAGAACGAACGGTGCGTCAACCGGCAAGGTCCTGAGTCTCATAATTGAGAAGCTCTCGCGGCTTCTGGACCCAAATGTCGTTTCTCCCCGGAAGCGAATTCTGCGAGAGTTGGAGAGAGTTACGTTGGAAGATCAAGCGTCGAAGCGACGTGCAACACCGCAGCCAACACATACGACAACTAGTGCGCCAGCAACGCCGTCGCCGAAGCAGTTGTCGTCATACAGCATAACAAGTATTCTGGGCGAGGACAAGCCTAGCTCTGAGCCGGGCTTCTTAAGGACTTTACTCAAACCGGAGGACCGGCAATCTATGAAATACTCGTCGAGTCAACCCTACCCCAGGGCTAGAATCGACCCCTATGTCGCATCTGCCAACACCTCTATTCATCACCCGCTTTATGGGGTCCCTATGCTGCCGCCTGGACCGTACAGAGCCCCTTTGTGGATGCACTATTCACCTCCCGTCCATTATCCACCCCCGATGCCACTCTACGCACCACCACCGCCTCACCCTCCGTCTCCGCCGGTTCACCACTACAAAGACTACAGAGAACAAACTCTCACACCTCCTTCAGGTACTAGAACTTGTTTCCTTGTTTTTGATTAGATACTTGGATCTTAGATATGGTCATTTGAGTACAAGGAGGAATATGTTTGTCTTAAGGGTTTCAGGGTGTCTAGCGGAACGAGAAATCGGGAAAACCCCGGGAATTTAGTTTCACACCGGGAATCCCCGGGGATTTTTTTTTTTGGTTTGTGGCAAAATCTACTTATTTAGACTTTATTTACAGCTGTTTGAAGAGGGTACAAAAATAAATTTTGAAAATTAAAATGAGTATTTTTATTTTTTCAGAAATGTAAGAAAGTGTATAATTTATTTCATTAATTTCATTTCGCGAGGAACTGTACATTATTTAGAATAATTCACGTTAGCCGGGATAAACTGTAAACAGAGTTTAAAATTGGTCGGGAAAATTAAATATTTTGTTGGGATTTTGGTTTCACACCGAGAATCCCCAGGGAATTTCTTTTTGTTTTGTGGCAAAATGTACTTATTTACACTTTATTTACAGCTGTTTGAAGAAAGTAAAAAAATAAATTTTGAAAATAAAAATGAGTATTTTTATTTTTTCAGAAATGTAAAAAAGTGTATAATTTAATTCAATAATTTCACTTCGCGAGGAACTATACATTATTTAGGATAATTCACGTTCGCCGAGATAAACTGTAAACAGAGAATTTAAAATTGGTCAGGAAAATTAAATATTTTGTGGGGAAAACCCCGGGAATTTGGTTTCACACCGGGAATCCCCGGGGAAGTTTGTTTTGTTTTGTTGCAAAATCTACTTGTTTACACTTTATTTACAGCTGTTTTAAGAGAGTAAAAAAATGTATTTTGAAAATAAAAATGAGTATTTTTGTTTTTTCAGAAATTGAAATTTTTGCAAATTTGCAAATGTAAACATTTGCAAATTTTAAGGAATTTTGAAAAAACAGGGTGTCTACTCACCCTGGAAAACCTGAAAAACCTGGAATTGTCAGGGAATTTTTTTACACTTGGAAAAACCTGGAAATGTCAGTGAATTTTTTTCAAAGTCAGGGAATGTTTTTGGAGCGTACTGAAATTTTTTTTTAATTGTAACAAAATTAAATAACGATATTTACAAGGACTGGAAAATATATTGTTCGTAATAAACTCGTGAGATTATATACTTATTCCGATTTGAATTGAACGCTGGAGGAAAAAAAAAACGAAAAGCTTTGGAGATAAAAGAACTTGAAGCGAAACGTAGGAAAATTCTGGAACAAGCACAAAAAGAAGCCATCGCACTCGAAGAAAAAATTGTAGAAATAAAAAATTAACCAGAACGGAACGTATTTAAGAAAATATTTAAATGTTTTATTTCTAATGTTATTTCTTTATATTTAAATATTTTATTCCTAACGTTATTTGTCTATATTCAAAAGTTTTATTTCTAACGTTATTTGTTTATATTTAAATGTTTTATTCCTAACGTTATTTTCTTTATAAACATTGTTTCGTTCGTAAATGAAAAGAAGTTATTTAATTTGACAGTGTTTTGTATTCTCTATTACATGTTCATGTAGATTTTGTCACAAAACACCATAAGTACTCTTATAGCATAACGTATTAAATAAACGTTATTTTAAAATACATGTGCTATTTCACTGTTTTATCATCCGTCACATTTTTTTCTAAATTTAATAAATTTAAATAATTATAATTTGAACATTCACATGTGGATAACAAATGAGGTTACTCGATTATTAGATAATGTTTTAATGGGGGCAGGGGTGTTATAAAATTCCGTATTCCATATTTGAATGACCAAAAAATGATACGTGGGAAAATCTAGAAATACATACCTGGAAAAAACCTGGAAAAGTCAGGGAATTTTTTTTCAGGATTTGAGTAGACACCCTGATAAAAGGACTGGAATTTTTTTAGCGGCACCTCCTTTAAGATCTTAATAATAATTTAAGTCTTTGGTTGAGGATTTTAAAACTGCAGATTCATATGAAATTATAGTTTAAAATTCAATAATTGTTCAAAAGCCCTTTACATTTGCATTTATTGATCACAGTATCAGAAATTGAAATTGTAAAGTTTTCAAAATTCCAGGTTTAATGTTGAAAAAATTCCAGTCAATTCAATATTCTAATTTCGGCAAATTAGTTTGCCGAAATAAAATTTATTTTATTTTAAAAATCTCTAAATTGAATTGACTGGAATTTTTTCAAAATTAGACCTCGCAAACTAATTTGCCAAAATTATTTAGAATATTGAATTGAATTGACTTGAATATTTTTTAAATTCTAGAAAACCTGAAAAAGACCTGGAATTTTGAAATTGGACTTTTGTAGCATCCCTGAAATATTATTGTACAAAAAAATGTTGTCGATCTCTAAAATCTAGAAAATTTAGAGAAGGTTTTATTGAATTTATATAATAAGAATAAATTTTTTTCAGATATGCCTCTGAACCTGTCGAAGCATGCGGGTTGAATCTCAGGATCCCAAAAGTCGGTGCCTTATAATTGGACAAAAACTCTACTTGATCACTGCCCGTGCAACGACAAAGCGATATTTTAGTATTTTTTTATCCATAAACAATAGAAACGTAGTAGCTAGGGATTTCGCAGCTGGATCACTAAAATTCGGCTGGCTGGTAAATTTGTAAATACGAATTCATGAAATCGCCGTCAGTATATAGAACTCATTATTATTATCAAATAATTAATTCACGAAGTAGTATTACACATTGGGGAACGTTGGAGGTGAAATGCAATACTGCGTACGTTATGCAAAACGAACGTTTTTATCCTACTGTTATATAAATATATATATCTGGAGTCATCCACTCTGAGGAAATTTCTCAGATAATATACGAGAGAGAGGTAATTCTAACGAGATTTTTAATTACGTAAAAAACGCACCTGCGCACTCCGAGTTTTACTCTTCGATCTTCCAATCGTACGCGATGCTATTTTCAAATTTCTCCAGAACAAAAATCTCTAATCCTCTCTTCTTTTTTTTCTCTTTTTTTACAGAAAAAAAGACGAGCCCGTTTTTTTCCATATTCGCACATCTCATTTTCCATGCATTATCTTGTTATTACTTCCTATTAACGTTACTCTCATTATTATCATTATAAAATGATAACGACTATCCATTTTTTAGAGGAAATCATTAAGAAAGACATAGGATTATGTACAGAAAGGATATTACCTAGGACATTATTAATTATTATAAAATTGTAGTGCGTCGGTTAACTTTTAAGATTCCTGGCGTTCATGGTGACGCTCTATACATTTATTTATACAATGACGAGGAAGATGAGAAAATTTACCTGGAAACAAGATGAGAGGAGAGATTTTTTTTTTTAAAAAGAGAGCGTGGAGCGTGCCTTAGTTTAAAAGGAGCGACAAAAAAGAAACAATTCGTGAAACTAAATTGTACACAAATCTATCAAAACGTTTATTATTATTATTATTATTTTATTGTCATGTAAATATACTCAGACATTAATCCGCATTATGTACTCGCGACAAAAAGCACTCGCATCTACATATTATATTTGTCACATTATTTATTGTAAACGCGATACATTGTATTCCGTCACGTTTTTTTTTTTTCGAAGAAAAAAAAAAGGCAAGTTCACTCGATATGCTCTATCGTTTAGACAAAGTCAAGGACTATATTTACATTTGCATACCTGTGTGCTTATAATTTCAAAGGACTTCGGAGTATGCGAATGCGCGCGAGCAATTGTATAGAAAGACTAATTTCATAAATATAAATATTTCGTATACTACGTTCGACTTCCTCTGATTCTTAATATTTCTTTCAGTCGTTATTTTTTCTATTAATTTAATTTGTTGTTATCAGTAGAAACCTCGATAGAAACTTAAGACGGATTCATTTTAAAAGGCCTTCAAAGAGAAATCACTTTAATTTATTAATACAGTAAAAAATACTTTTATACCACTCTAACCTCAAAATCTCAACTTTGACGTGATTTTTCGGCTCTCGTGGTATAAAATACTGTTCGATA
>JBAGKK010000250.1:662985-687486 GCA_037177015.1 Euceroptres primus
CTCGCTTCGCTCGTGCGAAAAACGTCTCGTGCGCTAAATAATCACCTCTCACACACGTATCGAAATGTACTATTTTGGACTTTCAGAAGTAATTTATTTTCTATACAATTTTTCTGAAAAAGCAGAGACCGTTCTTGCACCCAACGGAACAATTAATTACAGTTGTGAAAAAATATTATTGAACTTCCACCTTTTTAATTTGTCAACTGCAAATTAATTAAACGTACTTATTTCTGTTCAAATTTGTTCAGATTTGACAATGTTGGAAAAATATGCGTATTTATTTTGTATTAAAAAATTTATACGTGAGGCAAAAATAATTCGAATTTGATGCAACTAAATTTTCAAAGCTAAAATTAGATTTTGCAGTCTAAAAGATGAAATTGAATTTTAGAAAGTAAAGGTAAATTTATAAATTAGGTAAATTAAATGTGAATTGAAGTTTTTTGAATTTTCATTAATTATTCAATTATGGAGCCAATAAAATTAATTCGACTGACTTTAATTCATACTATTCAATTAAATTAATCAGTTAAATTATTAATTTTTGCTAAATAATAAATTCTAAAATTATAACATTGTAAGTGAAATTTTTTACAAATTTAAAAGTTTTTAAATACATGTTAATTTATGTTAATTTTTCGCTAAAATCTTTGTACTAACGTTTTTTTCTTTTTAGTGATTTTTATAAAAAAATTTTAAATAATTAAAAACTTAAATAAAAAATCTTAAATCTCTGTCGCTTAAAAATACCTACAATAAAATAAGCCCTTCTAAACAATTTTACCCCTGTATAAATACAGAATTACCATAAAAATAGTTTTCTCATTTAAAATTTCCCGCTCTTGCTAAACTTGCGGCTGTCCCCGCTAGATGGCGCGCGCACACCCATAATAAATTTCACTCCCTTGCCCCTCTCACATCACCATCCCATGGCTACCGCGGTCAGTGTCGCGGAGTTCGTTTGCAGTTTGGCCGGGTGTAGTTTTGCGCGCGTTTTCCGGCACTAAATTGCACGAATCTCAAAAAATCAAGTGCGCGAGCGTATCGTTTTTGAAAAAGAAAACCGTCTGAAAAATTGATTCCGCGTCACACCAAGCGAATCCTGGAGAGCTCCAAAAGGTGCGCGATCTCATCAATGGTGGGGAGCCGTCGCAGCTCGTGTGAGTGCGTGCCCCGCACACTCGCCAAAATGAAAATGGCGGAGTTCCCTAGCCAGCGGAGCGATGGCTACTGAGCTGCTGCTCTCGATGATGCTAATTCTCCTCGACTCTACTTCATCCCCGGGTACCTGAAGTTTCTCAGTGTGCGTCAACCTTTGCCTCCCGACGTTACGCCAACTGTTGAAACCTGTCGCGAGTGCCAGTTCGCAAATTGTAACGAATTCTAAGGGTAGCGGGTGGTGAATTGTTGCCTACTGCTCTGCTGATTCGCAGGCCTCGACGCGTTTCGACCTGGAGACCCGGCTTCTCGGGCCGGACGCGATATGAAGTTACACGCCAGGTGGTGACTTTCCACCAGGAAGTGAAGATTCTCTCTTCTTCGCACGGAGCACGACGGAACGGCGACGACAGCCTTCTTCATGCCGATGCCGGCCGAATACCACGAGAGCCACGGTAACCACGAGAACGCCAATTTCGCTCTCGGGGCCACTCAGCAGGACGCCAGCAACATGACGGCCAACATGTACCGGGTGGGAGGTAAGTAACGCAAACACGACAACTCGACAAGTGCAGAGACAGCAATAAATTACTTCAAATTCCGTCAAGAATTCGCCGATTTTTACAAGTCCCAATTCGCAGGATCCGTGTAAGGTCCAAATCAAAAACACCACAGAAGTCACCTGCTCCCCGTTACACTACACGGGACCGGGTGAGTCCCACACTACCGATTTCCTCATAGTGTGCCTAAATGCATTTCCATCTCCTTTATAAATATAAAAAAAGGCGAGCTACTTGCATTTTTTTTATACGTAGGTGTAAACGCCAAGGTGCCTGGAAAATAAATTTTTTTATGTAAGTTCGAGTACGGTGTAATTTGGCTCACAATCTATTTTTAAGGCAATCTAAGCATTGTCCAATTAAAATTGAACCTGTAATTAGTTAAGGAACTCCTACTCAATACATTTTTTCTTAACAGGACATTAAGAAACCCGGACGAAAAGTTGAAATGTTAGGCACTCTTTTTTTTCAGGGAGGAGGACTTATTTTAATTAGCGCGAGGAATTAATGTCCTTTCCGGGAGTGCGATTCGCCGAAGTCGCGGCGTCCCCATCGCCACTGTCGGTGACCCCCCGTTTCCCCCCTTCTGGGCTCCCTCTTCTCATCTGTATCTTCCCCCTGTCGCTGTTACCCCCCCTTTTTCCCCTGTAAGCCACCCTCCGCCCCTCGGCGTCCTGCACTTACACGTCCAACCGCGAATGCCCGGGGGGTGGGTGGGGGGAGTGAAAAGGGTGTCCCCCCGGGCAGGTCATGCTAATTCTTCCTCGCTTGATGAATCCACCGATTAACGCTCTTCCGATCCCAGCACGGTTCCTGTCCTTTTACCTTCCTTCGTGCCCTTTGTAGTTCGTCGCAGTAAACCGATTTATTGCACCTTCCTCCCCTCCCCTTTGCCTTATTTGGTTGGTTGATTTAGTTGCTTGCTTGGTTCTATTCCTTGCCACTATCCACCCTGCCGAATTTTTCTGGGAACCATTAAAATTAATGCTGTACAGTATACGGTTCCGTTAGCTAGGGAAACCGGTGAATTATGAGACACATAAGAGAGTCTTTGTTCATCTTCGGAGAATTATTTTTGTCTTTATGTTGAAAGGTTGTTGGATTATGGCTTCGGAGTAAGTGGTGTCGATTGGATTGAACATTGAGCAGATTTAAATTTGGAGGGTTGATTTATTTTAAGGCAAGGTTGTACCAATTTTGTGATATAGTTGATAGTACACTAGGAAAAGGAGAAAAATGTTTCAATTCATTTAAGGATGTTCACCCGGGGGGGGGGGGGGTAACGTTAACCACTACTGAATTCAGGTGAACACTTGTTACTGAATTCTTTTGAATTCACCGTGTATTATTTGAATTCACTTTGTATTCTTTGAATTCACCTGGTATTCTTTAATTTCACCTTGTATTCTTTGAATTCTTTTGAGTTCACCTTGTATTCTGTGATTTTTTCTGAATTTACCTTGTATTTTTTGAATTCTTTGAATTTAAAAAAAATTCATTTTGTATTTTTTAATTTTTTTTTAAATTCACCTTGTATTCCTATTTTGAATTCATCTTGTATTCTTTGCATTCTTTGAATTCACCGTGTATTCTTTTAATTCTTTTGAATTCATCTTGTATTTTTTAAATTCTTTTGACTTCATCTTGTATTCTTTTAACTCTTTTGAATTCATCTTGTATTCTTTGAATTCTTTTAAATTCACCTTGTATTCTTTTAATTCTTTTAAATTCATTTTGTATTTTTTGAATTTACTTCGTATTCTTATTTGGAATTCTTTTGAATTCATCTTGTGTTCTTTGAATTCTTTTGAATTCAGGTGTGCATCAAAATTGCTAGTGGTTAACCCCTCGTGTTCACCCCTTATATTTAATAATATAATCAATAATAATCTTTAATGCAGGGAGTAAAACCGAAACAGAAAAAAAAACGGTACTTTTAAAAACCGAAACAGAAAAAAAACGGTACTTTTAAAAACCGAAACAGAAAAAAAACGGTACTTTTAAAAACCGAAACCGAAAAAAATATTTTAAAAACCGAAACTGAAAAAAATTTAAAAACCGAAACCAAAACCATTATTTTAAATCCCTAATAACCGATTTAATAATAATATTAATTAATAATCTTTAATGCACAGAGTAAAAATAATAATATAATAATAATGCAGGGAGTAATATAATAATGATAATTTTTTAATGTAGAGAGTAAAACCGAAATCGAAAAAAACCGGTACTTTTAAAAACCAAAAAAAAAATATTTTAAGAACCGTTAAGCTAAAACCGAAACCGAGAAAAAATATTTTAAAACCCGAAACCAGAACCGTTATTTTAAATCCCTAATAACCAATTCGAAGAAACCGAAACCCTTATAAAATAAAGGTTTTATCAGTTTTATTTATAACATAATACGAAATAAATTTTCAAAGTCTAATTTTAGCTGTAACTAACATTTAATTTACGAATTTTCTCATTGTTCCAAAGAACGCAATAATAAAAAAATTTTTTTCTATGTATTGTATATTGGTTGATGTACTTTTGTCTCCAAAGAGCCAGAAAGTGGAATTTAGGTAATTTGCATTTCATGTTTGAGCCCTTTTTGCAAATAATTATAATTTTTATTTGCATAGAATGGTTAATTGAGTAGCGTAAATTCTTAATCAAAGGAATATAAAATATATAGATTTATACAAAAATGAATTCATTTTAAATACCAACTTAATGTGAAATGAAAATTGTTTAGCGTTAAACGAGATTACCTATAACCCCATAATAAAGTATCGACAATTTTCCTTCTATAAAAAATTCTTTTCCAAAAATCCTTCTTTAAAAAATTGATTGATGGCCCAAAAAACTCGCAATTTCCATATTTCATTGTTGTCGCTTTTTCGCAATGCTGATTAGATTTTTTAAATTTGAAACTTAGACCAAGTTCAAGTCGTGGATGTGTTTTTTTTTAAATGTCAAAAAATACAAGACTAATTGGAAAAGTAAATGATTTGGAATGAAAAGCGCCTGATTATGTTTCGTAATTTGAATATAAAATTAATTGAAAGTTGGAATTTGAAAAAAAAATATAACTTGAGAAAATTTCTGTTTCGAAAATAATTTAGACAATTAAGAGAATTAGAATTTGAAAAGAAACTAAATTAGAAATCTTCCTGACTTAAAAATACATTAGTTAGACTTTAAAAGTTATGATTTTGAGAAGAAAGTATTTAAAAACCATGCATACAAATTCTTGAATTTGAATCTTGGAATTACCAATTAAGGAACATGATTGAATCTTGAATTTTCAAAGTTTTTGAGATTCAATACGTTTAATTATGTACATATTTCGCAATTGTTTAATATCGGTTTTTAGTAATGCCATAGCTTCATGGTTCATTCATATCCAAATTTTTGTTACCGTTCAGAGAATCCATTTCTCGATTATGAGTGGTTCTTAGTCGCCTAAAAAGATTGTTATTTTATTTTATTCTTCTTTTAATTTTAAAGATTTATTTGTATGATTATTACATGTTAAAATTAAAAGACCCTGCTGAGACGAAATAATTAGCGCTCATAGCGCGCCAAATGATCTAGTTTATTGTAATTTTGATTGTAATTTGAATTTCACTTATGGAAATGATTGTAAGTTCATATTTTTTATTTTTTGTTTGACAGATTCAAGTGTTTGATAAGGGTCCTTACCTGGACCGAAATGTCACAAATACAATTTAGAGCTTGAAATTTTTGAGTTTTTTTTCTGTTAATGACATTATATGTATGCCAGAAAATTGTATACAGCTTTGATTATCTATAACTATGTATTGATTTCTTTCTTCATCTTGCTTCTTCTTACTCAGATGTTTAATATTTAATGTTAGTTGTTTAACAATTTTTTACATATCTCAATTAAAAGTCAAGAAATCATTTGCTGTATTCTCTTACTAAAAAAAAGTGTGTAATTTTAATGCTAAATAACTTATTTTCCTCATTTATAGTTAAAACAACCAAAACCGAATTATTTATGGGTTTTAACCGAAAATCGGAAACCGAAACGGAAATTTTTATGGGTTTTAACCGAAAAGTGAATACCGAAACTAACATTTTTAAGGGTTTTTTTTTTTAAACTGAAAAGTAGAAACCGAAACCCAAATTATTTCGGTTTTACTCCCTGTTTTGAAATAGTTTGTAAAATTCAAGAAAATAACCATATTGTTAAATGTAAAGAATTTTGAAAGAGAAATCTAATTTTTAAAAAAGAGTTTAATCTGTAATTGTTTATTTAGCATCAGATATTGGATATTTTGTATTTTTTCTTTCGCTTTAGAAAAAAGATCGTAATTTTTATTCACTCTTCATCATTGATAGCTTATTTTGTTCTTTAAAATATTACGTACAATTCTATTTAGGTATTTCTTATTAAAACACAGTTAAATTGACATAAAACAAATTGTTAATTAACTAATATTTTTTAACTCCCTATATACCTAACAAAATTTTTTATGAAATTCATCCAAATAAAATTGTAGGTAATATATTAAAGAAAAAAATACGCTATCAATGATGAAGATTGAATCAGAATTACAATTTTTTTCTAAAGCGAAAGGAAATCTGAAATAACTAATTATTAAAATACATTTAAATGAAATGTCTGTTTTTGTACTGTAGCAATTTTTTTGTCTTTTGGGGTCAAATTAAAATAAGGTACGTTTTTTTTTTTAATTTGAAGCAAAGTTGGTAAACCTTTTGTATTAGTAGTTATTTTCTTAAATTTCCAGATTTTGTTGTCTTTGTTTCATTTTATTACTTTTAATGTACTTTCCAATACTTTGAAGGTTTTGTATGTCTCTTAACTTCAATAATTGTAGGTATAAGAACGGATGCCCTTGAAAGATAAAATACTAACGTTCGCAACAATGTTTCAATGTTCCTTGTAAGGTTTATAAATTACTTTTTAAAAATTAACCACGATTTTATTCAAATTTGGTTTTCCATTCCACAGATCTGTGATTCTAATTTATAATTCGTAAAAATAGTTTAGAATTACAGAAATATAGTTGCAAATTATAAATTTAATTCAGTAATGAATTAGAAGTTTAATATACAAACTTGAATACAAATTATTTTATTTCTTAAAATAGTCCACCACTTTTTGCCTTTTTTTTAATTGTAAATTTCGAATAATTGATTAATTCCTTCTGCGGATTTATTAATTTCAATTAATTTATTATTTTTATTATTAATTAATGTTTATCCTGTTGTTTAGACCTTTTCCAAAAGAGAAATACCAGTTCTTTGGTGAAAGAAAACTAAATCAATTTCCATTTTTTACTAAAAGGACATTTCCAAATTTCGGTATCTGAACAAACATGCAAAAAATATAAATTAAACAAAGGGATATTGAAACAATTCGTTACGAAACTTTCAACCAATTCAATTCATCTCTCCCTTTTGTGTCGTTTTTTTTAATGGTTGGCTACGTGAATACCGAGTTAATCTCCCCTTTATTTCTTCCAACAAAAATCATAACATGACATTTAAATGAAACAGTAAAAAAATTATATATCCCATTAAAAATTTTCAAACTAAAGTAATTAGTATTATAAACGATAAAGTTCCTTTACAAAATAAATGTAGCATTTTGTAGGAAACTAAAATTATTGTTTTTTAAAATAAGAATATTATTATTTTAATTCAAATAATCCATGAGACTCCAAGATACTTACTGTTAGTAGAATTATATCCAGGAAATACTCGATATATGGAATCGCCTAATTTCTCCCTCTTCAACGACTCCCCTTTCCTCTTTACATCCAGGGGGATGTTTCTATACCGGAGAATCCTTCTGTCCCTAAAACGCAGACTGCTTTCCCCTCTTCGACGCCATAGTAAGTTTACCACCCGGTTGTCCACGTAACTGCCAACTGCCTCGAATCCATTTTGATTATTTCCTTCAAGATTAATAATTAGACTTTTTGTTTTTCATTCTAAGACAATCTGAATATTTTCTATTTACAAGATAAATAAACATTAAACCTTTATAAATATTAAACATAGAAAGTTTAATTTAAAATACCAATTCTCATTTGGATTAAAATTATTTAAGATGGTGTTAAAAAATATTTTTGTTTAAATTACACAAGACCTTATATGTATAACAATTGGCAAAAAGTATTGAGTCGACCCTTTACACTACTTGTTGCTGATTATTTTCTGCACTGTTTGAGTTTTTATAATAATTAGAACTTTAACATTATCACATTCATTATTTATTAGATAAACTCGTTTTCTTCAGTAAATGACTTATTTTTATTGTTTCCGCTTCTTGAATTGAAACATAAAATTGTTACTCACTTTTTGTATTAATTTTTTTTTTTTTTTTGTAAGTGTAGAATTATAAAAATATTTATATTGTTCTCGTTTTTCAGATTATGTCTATTTTGAGACATCTTCGACCTCACCCTATCAAATTCGTAGGATAGAAGAACTAAATAAGGTAATTTACCCGAAAATATTTTTTATTTTATTAATAGTTAATAATTAATAACTAATTAACTAATCTTTGGATTTGGTACTTTCAGGGTTAGCACTTTCAGCTTTTGAAAATATGAAAATTGGATGTTCCTTTAAATTTGTAATGTTTCTTTCTAACAAATTAAAATTGAAAAATTATAATTTTTGAACGAATCTTTAAATATTTATGAATATTTTGTACTGTTGATGAATTAACTTTTTTATATGTCTATGTGAAGATTCTATTTTACCCAGCGATTGTTTTACATTTTTGCTTGTTTTTTATGACTGTCTTTTTTATAATTAATTAAATAAAATTTTTCAATTCCAGTGTTTTTTTTTCCTTAAAACATTTCTAAAATCTAAAAAAATTAATAAAAACATTCGCAGGTTATGTAAAAAATGCAGTTAATAAAATAAAAATAAATTTTTTATTTTCTTTTATTAATTTAATTAATTATTATTTTCTTGTCACTAATAAATTTGCTCGGTCATTCCAGACGGCTAGTGGGAATGTAGAAGCAAAAGTGATGTGCTTCTTTAGGCGGAGGGACTTACCTTCTACTCTGATCATGCTTGCGGATAAGCATCAATGTAAGTAAATATTTTAACGATTAATTATCCCCTGCTTTAACACATTTTTCAACATACATGCAATTAATCGTGATTATTACTTGATCAGAATGCGTTTCTTATCCATGAGATACTTTTATCATTAACAATCTAAAAGGAATTGTAAATCCAATTTTTTATAATACAGTAACCATATTTTAAGAATTAGAATGGGAATTTTTAATATATAGGCAAGAACAAATCTCGGCTGCTTTTTAATTTTTCAAACTATTAACATTTCTCGAAAATAGTTTGGTTTTTGAATCTGGGATTTTAAGACCCGAATAAAAACTTTTTTTTTTTAATTTTCGAACGATTTTACATTCAAGTTTATTTAAAATTTACTTAAAAAATTAAAAAATTGAAATTCCGATTCCGAAAATAAGCAAATTTGGAAAAATTAAAAGTACAAAGAATTTTTGTAACTACAGCAAAGTCCGAGGAGACTTTTACAAAATTCCTTGTGTTTGCAATTTATTCAAATTTGGTCGTTTCTTGTATTGAAATTTCAATTTTGAAATTATCTAGAATCTTAAATTTGGACATTTGTAATTTTATAATTGAAAAATTGGCTGTCATTCAATTTTTTGGAACTCAGCTTCTAAATTGAAAGCTTCCAACTCAGCTTCCAATTTGTACATATTTGCAATGTTAGACTTCATTAAAACTTAAACCTTTTCAAATTTGAATTTCAAATTTTTAATTTTTAATTATTGCTGAAGTTTTAGTTGCCAAATTTTTTCGAGTTTCTGCTTTAGTTAAAAGATTAAAACTTTTCGAAAATAAAAAATAACATTACCACTTATAAGAATTCTTTTTTTTTTAAGTGCAGAAAAAGGAATTTTTGAGAAGATCATTTGAGAAGAGATCAAGCTATTCTAGAATCAGAAAAAAAATATTGCATACCAGAATATAAATCAGAAATAGGATTAAGGAAAAGGATGAAGTTTCTTTTGGTCAGAAGATGTTCATTTTTAGAAAATATAGAAGATGCCTTTTGAAAAGTTAGAAGATAATCTCTGTTTAAAAAGGTAACAGATATTTTGTTTTTCGAAAGCTTTGTAGATATTTTCTATTTCGAAATCACATCATCAATTTTTTGTTTTTTTTTTTTAGTTCGTAATCCTATTATTATTGCTAATTTGGTATTATGTTGATAATAATTGAAAAATATAAGAATAAATAATTAAAATAAATTCATATGAAGCGTTTGTTGAAAATATATTCTTTAGGAGTTTTATATATTGTCTTTAAATAGCAACTTTCAACGAAGACAATGCAATTTTGCTTTTTCACAGTTTATTTGATTTTTAGCGTAATTTTACAACTTCTGAAAATCTATATTATGCTTCTAAAAATATGTCGTTACAAAAAAGAAGCGAGTCAATCATTCATCGATAATCTAGTATCACCTATGAACACGTGAGTGCAAAAACGGATATTATATACTTATATTGTTTGTTACAGAACGGAACGACCTCGTTCTTTTATTTTCAGTACTGCCAGTTAACACACTATCTTAATTTCGAGTCGGAACACTAATTATAAAAAGTAAAAGCATTGAGTTAGGATTGTCTGGTTAACAACTAAGTTGAATTAATGAAGTAGGCAGTTAATTAATATACTATAATTTTTGAATCTGAAATTTTTAAGGTAATGATAAGAAAACAAAGTAAGTTAAAAACATTTACATATTATAAGTTTTTTTTATGTTAGACAAGTCAACTAACGTGAAAAACAGAGAAATTTATTTTTATTCTGAAAGGTTGATTTTTTTGGAAAATTTGCTCGCCAATAAGAAAAATATAAAAAAAGTTTCTTGTAACGACATATTTTTAGAGAGTTGAATATTTATAGATTCTCAGAAGTTGTAAAATATAGATTTTATGTAAAAGGTTTTGAAATTGAAAATTTTAATTCGTGATTGCTACAAGATGTGGAAATCCTGGAAATGTCATGGAATTTTGAAAAAGTTCTGGAAAACCTAGAACAGTTATGGAATTTTCAACAAATGACTGCAATTTTTTGCTGTACCTTATTTAAAGTCCTAATTATTATTTTAGTAGTTGTCTGAAGGATTTCAAAATTGCAAATTGATAGGAATTGATTGTTTAGAATTCAATAATTATTTACATTTTCATTTATTATTCAGCGTGCCAGTAATGGTTGTCAAATTAGTTTGGGCTAGTAGATTATTGAATTGGATTGACTGGAATTTTTTCAAAATTAGGCCTGGAAAATCTGGAAAAGGCCTGGAATTTTGAAAGTGGACTTCTGTAGCAATCATGTAATAATAAATACATTATAACACGATTGCTACAGGTCATGGAATTCTGGATAGTCAGGGAATTTAAAAATGGTCATGGAAAACCTGGAAAGAGTCAGAACATTTTTTTTATTCATCAGATTGTTATTATGACTCAACCGTTATAATTATGTAATTATAACGGCAGATATCGGTCAGGAAAAATAAAAAATTGGTCAGGGAAAGTTAGGAAATTTTGAAATTGGGATTTTGTAGCAACCCTGTACAATTATATAATTATACACGGTTGGTACAGATTAGGGAATTCTGGAAAGTCAGGAAATTTAAAAATGGCCAGGGAAAGGCAGGGAAAACCTTCAAAGAGTCAGGGAATTTTTTTGATTCAAAAAGTTATAATTATAATTCAACCATTATAATTATGTAATTATCTTATGGAACTATAATATTCTATAATAATCAGGAATCACAGTCAGTCTCCTATTCCCTACTATTCCCCCACTTTCCCTTATTATTCTCCAAATCTCCTAAAATCACTTGTTTTTAGAGTTTCATTCCTTTTTGTCCTTTTTATATTCAAAGTTTCGAATAATTTTCCAAGAATTATGAGAAATAAAAACATTTAACATTTAAAAACTCTTTTATTGTTTTTTTTTTAAACTATTTTAATGTGTTCTTAAAAAAACTTTTTTAATGTTTTCTTAAAAAAACTTTTTAAATCTTTTCTTAAATTTCCCATAATTTTCAAACTTTCAAAATCTACGAAAGTCTCCTAAAATCTCTTAAAAACCTCCAGAATCTTTCAAATTGATTTAAAATCCTTAAAAATTCTACAAAATATTTAAGACTGTTCAAGAATCTTCTGGGTTCTCCTACAATAATCTTATAAAATTCTTCAATATTATACAATGTATACTAGACTCTTCCAGAATCTTCTAAAATTTTCTAAATACTTTCGTAATTTTTTAGAATTTTCTACAGTACGTTTAGAATCCTCGAAAGATTACAAAAAATGATCGAAATTCAAGTTCTGTAGTATCTTCAAAACTTATCTGAGTTCTGTAAAAATTCTCCAACAAAATATTCAGGACTGTTTTAAAATCGACAACCATTTGGATTCATGTAGATTCTTTGATAATCTTTTAGAATCTTTTGGATTCTCCTTTAGTAATCTTACACAATTTTAATGAATTCTTAATGCAATCTTGAAGAATTCTTAAAAATTCTTTAATATTCTACAAAATATACTAGAATGTTCCAAAATCTTCTAAAGTCTTCTGAACTCTTACATGACCTTCTAAAATCTTCTAGAATCCTCAAAAATGTTCAGAAATATACCTGAAGTTTTGAACGTTCAAATGAACGAAATTTTTTTCTTAACTCAAATTTATCTTGAAATATCGTTCATTCTACTAAATAAAGAGTAATATTATGAGCTTATTTATCATTATATTAGCTTCTACGTTAATAAACCAATATTTTAGAGCAACTTTTAGTTTAAAATAAAATCAAATAAAAATGATTTGAACGCTCAGAACTTCAAGCAGATTATTCTGAACTGCATTAGCATTTCTAGAATTCTGCAGAATCCTTTAGAACCCTCTCAAGTCTACAAAAGACTCTAATAATCCTAAAGAATCTTCTAGACTGTTTTCCAAATCTTCCTAAAATTCTGTAGTCAAGAGTCTTCAAAAAAAAGCCTGGAAGAGACGAAAAGATTTTAGAACTTTATGGAAGATTTTGGAAGAATCAGGAAGTCTCTGGAAGATTCTAAAACACCCAAAAATCTAGATTGGAGATAATTTTTTTGTGATTTCGAAAGATTTAATGAATCTATAAGTTTATGAAAAATTAAATATATTGTAGAAGATTTTTAAAGTTTGCTGAAAAGTCGAGAAGCCTTGAAGATATTTAGAAAATTTTGGAGTATTCCAAAGATTCTGAAAGTTTAGAAATTTGAGGAGTGTCTTAATAGATTCTAGACAGAAATCAACATTTTTTGAAGATTTTTTAAGATTCTGGAGAATTGCTGCTGTCTTCGTATTTTTTGAAAAGAAAAAAACTTCCCCCTTTTTTTAAATCGCCTTTTTCGAAACAGAAATCGCCTATTTTCCCTAAAATTAAATTACTGAACTACTGTAATCTCTGTATTATATAATTACAATTATAACGCAGGGTGTCTAGCGTCCTGGAAATTCTTGAAAACCTGGAAAAGTTCTTGAATTTTTTTTACCTGGAAAACCCTGGAACAGTCCTGGAATTTTACTCAAATTCCTGGAATTCTTATCTATCTCAGGGTGTCTAGTGGACCGGAAATCGGGAAAACCCCGGGAATTTTATTTTACCGGAAAAACCCGGGAATTATATTTAGGATAGGGATTATACTTACATTTTATTTTTTTATTCTTCAGATTTTAATAGCATTTAAGCAACCACTTGTGATTCGGACTGCATAATTTAAAAAATATTGATTTTACGCGTTACGGAAGTTTTAAAATATGTACTTTCAATTAATATTTATCACTTTAGTTTGCGATTAAAGATAAGTTCGCACGTGTAAATAAATAATTATTTTTTTTACGATATAAATATTATATATGTATATGTTAAAATTCCCATTTCTATGTATACGTTCTCTTTCAAAAATCACAAAAAAATATTTTTAATTTGATCGGGGGAAAAAAATTGACCGGGAAATCTCCGGGAATTTTAAATGGCCCAATGGCTAGACACTCTGATAATGAGAAATCGTTTATTAATTGCTTTAGAAAGCTTTTGTAAAAAACAAATGATTCACTTACAAGTGAATATAACTAACAATATCTTGTTAGCAAGGCTTACTAATTCATTTAGTGAATTTGTAATTTTTTATTGTAAAATAGTAACTTTTTAAAATTAAAGATTAGTAGAAATACTTACTAATGCAATTGATAAATGACTTTGCACTATTTAATTAGTAGTAAATTAATTTTTCTTAGTTTTCTTAAGATTTCTTCTTAGTTCTTTTAAGATTTCTTCTTAGTTCTCCTAAGATTTCTTCTTAATTCTCCTAAGATTTCTTCTTAATTCTTCTAAGATTTCTTCTTAGTTCTCTTAAGATTTCTTCTTAGTAATTAGGAGAAAAAAATCTTAGAGAGAAGTCCCTTAAACACAAATCAGTTTTTGAGCTGCTACAAATCTACAGCTTCAGTTAACTGCACTCTAGAATTTCATAAATCGCTTAATAAACATTTTATATGGTTCATTTAGTATTTTGAATTATTTTTGTCGTACAGATTCAAGAAACATAATTATCCATTAAAGTTTATGGTAATAATTACCAAATGGTACCTGGAAAAAATTTATTCTCTGATCTGGAAAACCTGGAATTTTTTTAGGAGAATCGCTGGACATCATCCTGTATACCGGTAGATGACAGTCAGGGAAAAGTAAAAAATTGGACAGGGAAAAGTCAGGGAATTTTGAAATTGGTATTTTAATTTATTAAAATTTATTTTATTTATTTTTATAACAGAACCATGTTATAAATCATAGAATTTTAAAAATGAGCACAGAAGAGACTCAGAAATAACAGTAAATTTCGAAAGTCCAATTTTGCTTTAACTTCTGATAAACCTAAAGTTTTGAACGTTCAGTTGAACGAAATTTTTTTTCTTAACTCAAATTTATCTTGAAATGTTGATCCAACTACAAAATAAAGAGAACCATCATGGTTTTTTAAATCATTAAATTAGTTTTTTGGGTTAATAAGCCAATATTTTAGAACAAACTTGAGTTTAAAATGAAATCAAATAAGAATTTCGTTCATTTGAAGGTTCAGAACTTCAGGCACCTCTGTACGATTTCATCCCGAAGAATCGGGAGAGAATCCAGAAGTTTCACATTCTCTCAAAAAGCCCTTGCCCTTTTCGCAAAACATGTCCGCATCGAAGGGCCATTTCCTCCCTCACTTGGCAACACTGTTGCCTGTGTCCGGCTCTCTCTCTCTCTCTCTCTCTCTCTCTCTCTCTCTCTCTCTCTCTCTCTCTGCAACCCTCTCTCTTCTCTTTTTCTCTCCTTGCAAAGATGTCGAAATAAAACGAATCCCAGGATCAGTAGGTGGGCTGAAAGAGCACCTGAAAAAGAAACTGGCAATGCGTTCGTCCACCTTTCTCACCCTTCGATTCCTCATCCCTTTCTCACCCTTCTCTCTCTCTCTCTCTCTCTCTCTCTCGATTTTTCCGTTGCAATGGCAAAGATAATGAGAAGCGGGGATTTCAGAGTGGGAGGTGGAGGAAAGAGTGAGGTGTGGGGGTGGGTGGGAATGTATAATAAGTAAAGTCGGGGGGTGCGAGTCAGGGGGCCAGGGGTTGTATCGATCTGCTGCTGGGGGGTGGGAGGAGGAAGGGTAGCACTCATCCCCCTTCCGCCCCCCCCCCCAACTAAATGAATGACTGACGCAGGGGTTGCTCTCGCGTGTGTGTGAGTCTCTTGCATGTGTGGCCATCTCCACCACACCACCAAAAAGCGCCAACGTGCCTCACACTTCTATATAAACACACACACACACATTTATGTAGATTTATACATGTACATATAGAGATTTTCAGGAACGCTTACATTCTCGCAAAACTCACACGAGTGTAAAGTAAAAGAGGGTGGGAGGAGTTGGAGGTGGGGGAGGACGTTTGCACGTCGTGCAGAAACACATACACAGATGGTCAAAACACATAACACACGCACACATTCCAGGGAGAAATGGTGGGCCCTGCTAGCCATCTTCATTTTAAGCATTCGCCCTACCCCCTGTCCGGCGGTATTTGCCCGCAATAGGACTCTTTCCTACGTACGAATAATACTCGTCTGACTCTCCGGATCGCAGCCACAGAGTGGAAAAAACATCGTCTCACATTGACACCTACGGTTTTCTTAATCTCTGGTGTATTTTGGGCATTTGTATGGTTTTACAATTTACTCATTCTTTTAGGAGCTGTTCAGGTGTAAGGTCTTTTTTTTGGGAATGTGAACTCCAAAGTTCTTCTGACAAAACGATTTTTCTGGTTTTCTCCTAGACGAAAGGAATTTAGAGAGAGGAGTTGATTTAGCAATAAATGTCGTTATTTATTGTTGAATTTTGAAGGGTCTTGGCTAATTTTTCCTTTTTTTGATCAGGCCCTACTGGAGGAAAATTCAGAGGAGCCCACTCGTTCTGAGAGTAGAACTTCTAGCCAAGCTCTATCTTTTTTCTATCGTCTATCTAGAACTTTTTTCTATCGTCCTAGCTTTCTACGTGCCCTGGGAGTACAATTAAGCTTTTTTTAAAAAGTCCAAGGTGGCATATACCTGAAGTTTGGAACGTTCAAATGAACGAAATTTTTTTTCTGAACTCAAATTAATCTTGAAATATTATTACAATTTCAAATAAAAAGAAACATCATGAGCTTTTTTTAAAATTAGTTTCTTTGCTAATAATTCAATATTTTAAATAAATTTGAATTTAATATGAAATAAGATAAAAATTTCCTTCATTTGAACGTTCAAAACTTCAGGCACTTAAGGTGGCTGCAGGTCAGGGAAATCAGGGAAAAGTCAGGGAAGTTTGTTGGTCAGGGAAAATCATGGAAAAGTCGGGGATTTTTGAAAGAAACTTATAAAAGTCAGGGTCTTTGAAGGAAACTTGTAAAACTCAGGGATTTTTTAAGGAAACTTGTAATAATTTAGGAAACTTGTAAAATTCAGGGATTTGTTTTAAGGAAACTTGTGAAATTCAGAGATTTTTAAAGGAAACTTGTAAAATTCTGGGATTTTTAAAGAAAACTTGTAAAATTCAGGGATCTTTAAAGGAAACTTGTAAAATTCAGGGATTTTTTAAGGAAACCTGTAAAATTCAGGAATTTTTAAAGGAAACTTGTAAAATTCAGGGATTTTTTAAGGAAACTTGCAAAATTCAGAGATTTTTTAAGGTATCTTGTAAAAGTCAGGGATTTTCTGTAAGTCAGGGACACATAAAGACCCCTATTCCCCTATTTTCGCCCTTTTCCCCCTACTATTCTCAAAATGCCCTAAAATCCCTTTAAAAAATTTTATTCCCTTTTCCACCTTTTTCCCCTTTTTCTATTGAAGGTTCCGATTAATTTCCCAAGAACTATGAGAAATGAAAACTTATGACATCAAAAAACTCTTTCAATGTGTTCACAAATTTTAAATAATTTCCAAATTTTCAAAGCGTCTAAACTTATCAATAATCGAAATCTTCTAGGTTTTTCTAGAATCTTTTAGAATCCTTCAAAATCTACAAAATACTCCTAAAATCCTCCAAAATCTTCAAAATTTATTTGAAATCTGTAAAAATTCTTCAGAATATTCGAGACTGTTCTAGAATCTTCTGAAATCGTCTACATTCTTCAACATTCTTTCATAATCTTTTATAATCTTATGGGTATAAAACCTATAAAGTATATTTTATACTTATTAGGTATAAAACCTTATAAATTCTTAAAGAATATTATAATCAGTGGGGGATTATATTCGCGGTTACCTAAAGAATATCCTCAAATTCTTAAATATTCTACAAAGTATCCTAGATAGTCCCAGAATCTTCTAGATCCTGAGGAATATTCTGAACTTCAGAATTTCCAGAATTTTGGAGAATCATTTAAAATCCTCGGAAATCTACAAAAGGTTCCCATAATCTTGAAGAATCTTTTAGTCTGTTTTCAGAATCTTCCTAAAATTGTGTAGACTTTTTGAAAAAAAAATCTAGAAGAGACTAGAAGATTTTAGAAGTTTATGGCAAAATTCAAAAGATTTTTAAAAATTCTAAAAAATTTAGAATCCTAGAATCTATTATAATTGTTAAAAATATTATGTACTGATAGAATATTTTTAAAAATTATAATAGATTCTGGAGTGTTTTTGAAGATTTTAGAAGACTCTGAAAAAATCTAGATATCTCTGAATGAGTTTAAAAGATCCTGGAAGATTTTAGAGGGTCCTAAAAAATACTGGAGGATTTTAGCAAATTCTGGAAGAATCAGGAAGTCTCTGGAAGCTTCTAAAACATTCTAAAAAATCTAGATTGTAGAGGATTTGGAGGAATTCCAAAAGATTTGACGACTCTATGAGTATGGAAAATTTAAAAATATTTCAGAAGGTTCTAAAAAGGCTGTCGATAAGTCCAGAAGATTTCATGATGGATTGTAGAAAATTCTTAGAGAGTGCTAAAAATTCTGGGAGTCGAAAAATTTGTGAATATTTTTATTTTTTAGAATATTACAGAGCCTCTGATAATGTTGATATTTTTTAATTACTGGCTTATATTTGCAGTCGTCAAAAGATTATCTGAGATTTTTTCTTCTTTTTTGTTGAATGATAATGAAGTTTAACATCTACGGTTGGAATATAATTTTATGTATTTGGTAATAAAATTTGAGTGTTTTAAAATAAATATGTTGCTTTTATTAACATTTATTGGCTACCTTGATATTTTTAAATGAAAAAAATTTCCCCCTTTGGATCTGTTAAAAAAATACGTAACGCCTTTGGTATATCTATGTCTCAGTTTCAAGTGAATTATACACATCTCTATTTTGCCCAAGCGTTACGTATTATTTGAACGGCCCCTTTAAAAAAAATAAATAAATCCCTATATTCCCTAAAATTTAACTACTGAACCACTGTGCATCAAAAAGTTTTGTTAAAAATGCAGTTTGAAGTATTTTGAATTATTCAAACCCTAAATATTATTATGATTTTGTTTTAAATTTTCAGTCAATGGGATTTTGGAATATTTTGCAAAAAGAGATACGATGACTAGCATCCTACCAATTCCTGACTAGAATTTATTGGTTTTTTTTTGACACAGTATGCGTAAAATGCGTTTTTACACACCCATATTAGTGCGTAAAACGACTTATTACACACCCACTAATATGGGTGTGTAAAAACGCTTTTTACACACACTGAGTCAAAAAATATCGTATGCAACTCGTGCGTACGGTTTTACACACGCGTGGTGATCGCGTGTGTAAAACCGCATTTTACGCACATGTTGCATAATATACTATTTTGTTATGTACCTGAAGTTTTGAACGTTCAACTGTACGAAATTTTTTTTCTTAACTCAAATTGATTTTCAAGTATTATTTCATCCACAAAATAAAGAGAAACATGAACTGTTTTATTAATAGATTAGTTTCTATATTAATAAACCAATATTTTAAAACAAATTTGACTTTAAAATTGAATCAAATAAAAATTTTGTTCATTTGAACGTTCAGAAATTCAGGTACATTTTTTTTTGTCGATTTCTAATCAGCAAGAGGGGAAAACCTTATCAATGCCTTGAACGGACCTGACTAGAAATTTCTACTCCAGTTCTAGTCAGAATCTAAAATTCTCTAAAATTAAAAACAGCACAAATTAGAAAAGACAATTCAAATATGTAATTAAATTTGGAAACTTGGAGAATAGTTTTCCATATTTTTTAATTTGAAAAGATTCAACTTTTTTTTTAAATAAAAGAATATATTTTTTCCCATTTTTACCACTTGGAGTTTTCTAAATAATTTTTTTAAATTGCCAGAGAATCTCAGTGTGGGTAAGAAACGCATATATGTGAATCTAGTATTTAAAAATAGAGTACTGAGCAGTTTCAGCATTCACAAATTGATGCCTGCTTCCTAACGATGCCCCGCTGTTATATACTGTGAAGCAATTCGCTGCTTGAATTTTCCTCATTAAACGCTGGTTTAATATTTGCGCTTCATGCACGAATTGCTGCCTTTTCAAAGAATCGAAATGCAATTGAACCTCCGGAGGTGCTTGATGTTTTGCGAAATCGCATCAATGTCCGAAAAAGAGATTTTTTTTCATTTTTATTTGTTCAGCGAAATAGTTAGCGATGTTGCAAATCAACGATAATTAAACCTTGGAAATTTTCAACGTATGCAAAAATTACATTTTAATAACGTATTCCAATCATCAGACGGACACACTAATTTTATTTTTATACAGGAATAGTTAAAATTTATTACAAAAGTATTGTGTCTAGACTCCATTCTAATTTAATTTAATCAGTGTATTAAAAATAGTTTGAGCAGGCAACTATTTTAAGCAAAAAAAAAAAAAGAAAATTCATTGGATTAATATTTTTTTCTCAGTCTAGAAGTCTAAAATGAATTTTTTTCAGTCTAAAATGAATTACTGGGTTTGGAGTTGCACTCTTAATACAATTTTTATAACTTTTTAGGATAAAAAGGCTTTGTAAGTACATTATTTTCCTTGGGATTTTTTAATTTGTTGCTAAAGACAACCAAGTTATTTTAATTCCCATAGTTCCCTTCAATCCTAAATAGCAGGTGAAATTTTCTAGAGAACTTTAAAATTCCCTATAATTAATAAATTATTCCCCAAAATTCAGTCATTCAACATATACCCACAAAATTCTCTTTTTTGAAGTTTAGAATAAAACGATAAAACTGAAATCCTGCTTGATAATAAAATTAGAGTTTCGAATTGATTTAGAAATATTGTATTTATTCACATTTCTACACTTTCATAATTTCTTCATAAAACATCTCCCTTATTTCCTAAAATTGAGCTAATGAATTATAATGATCTCAGAAGTCCAATCCTTCTGTCTTTCTGGAAAATTGTATTGAGAGTGCAAATTTCAAACTAAGCTCCGTCTGATTGGATCACAAGCAACGAAAAATTCAACCCAAATTCTAAGATAAAAATACCTTCAAATTAAAATATTCACTCGATAATAAAAATTGTTAAAAATTAGAAAAGAACGACTATGGTAGAGTGTGGGTTTGTGATAAAAATTGCAGTGGCAAGCGTGGAGCAGCAGAGGTCAGAATCCCCTGCGAGCACGCAGAGTCTCAAACTCGAGAATCCAGAGACTACTAAGGAAATGACTAGTAAAGATGGGATCGCGCCTAAAATGATGAGCAAAGGGGGCGGGAAGGGGGGCTGGCTGAAGGCCCCGCTATCGGAGGCCCAAGAGCCCCACGGTGAGTTCACCAATCGATCAAAAGGTTACCATTGCTGACGAATTCAGATTCACGAGACAATCACCCATCAGTTTCATTAACTCCTTTCAAAATCAACCCATCAAAAAGTCACTCGATTAAATCCGAAAAAGAAACGTCAAAACATTCGTCGTTTGTGGATTCGTCAGTTAAATGGACAAAAACCATATACCTTTTGACAATCTAGTTACAAAGTGGAAGCCAGTGATGATAGAAGGCTACTTAGTCAGCAACGGGATTTCCAAATTCTTTGAAATCTTGGTGATCGTCAGTAGTAAAGATTGAGTTCACTGTAAGGCCAAAGAGACAAAAATGGACTTTGACCAAGATGCTTTGCTGTTTAGTTCTTGAAAGGAATCTGGTCCTTCCTGGGTAAAAGAAATACCTGGAGAAGAGTCCGTACATTTTTTTTAAATTTGGTAATTTTATTTTTCCCTTTGGTGATTTGATTTCAGATTAAGGGATTCGAGCTGATTCTATCAGGATTGCTGCTGATGTAGAAATTTCGATGAATTGGTTTGAATCATTTTATTGAGAAATCATCTCGTTACAGGGTGAAAGAAAATTGTCTTTTAGTTTTTGAATTTTAGTTTTTATTTTTTGTTTTTATTTTATTCTTTTTTTTTTTTTTTTTTGTAAATCCCGCTGCATTTATATGACGATACTTTAGTAATCTGAGGCTTCTCACTTCTGTAAAATCTCTTCAGGTTGGGTGTTGTCAGTAGTAGGCGTATTATTGCTTTTCTTTTGCTTCTCTCTTTGCCCATTCTTGCTAGTCCATTTTCGTTTAGTTGATTTCTCAATTATCGATTCCTCTGCCATATTCTTACGTTTCGTTTATTTATGATTTTATGATTGATCAAGAGACCAGCAAATTTTACAGTGTCCGTTATAATTAGTTTCAGTTGTGTACAAGAATCTAATCTTGGGTTGGTAAGCACCTCGCGAAACTTTTTTATCACTGGAACTTCGTTGCTCTTCAGATTTTTTTTAATTGAATCAGGCTGGATCGGAATTTTTTTGACAAGAGTTTTATTCTAGTTCAGAATTGTCCAAGTTGAAATAGAGACATTTCAGAAAATTTTGAATCCATTGCGGATTGTATACTAAAGTAGAGAATAAAAATATTAATTTGTGTTTATTTCGAAAAAAATTGCTTTTACAAAAATATGTATATTAACATATATTTTTAGTCTTTGTTTAAAATGTAGGGATGCTTTTGACAATTGAAACCTTTTGACAATTGAAACCTTTTCAAACCCTAATGCTTTAAATCTTCAAAATCTGATTGCTTTTAAATTGAAAAACTTTCATGATCCCTTGCTTTTAAAATTGAAAGCTTTCAAAGCCTGCTTTAAAGTTTTAATGCTTCCTACTTTTAACGCCTTTGAGTCCATAACTTTTTTAAAAAAACGTTTCGGATTTGTAACATATGTAAATGGGAAACTGCAAAATGTGAATGGTTCTAAATTCAAAAATTGATTTTCTCCAAACTTAGTTTTGGAAACTGGATACTTTGCACCTATAATAACGAAATGATTTTCAGGTTCAGCCTCATTTGATTTTTTAATTTATTTATTATTTACTATATTTTCTTTTTTTTCGTATGCATTGTTCTAGCATGTTCTTCGAATAAATGAAAAATGATCTTTCAACTTAACTTTTTTTATATTTTTTTTCAAACGCAGGGATGGAAGAAGGTGTGGTCGGTGTGGGTGGTGTTGCGGAACTGAGTTCGAAACAGAGACACCAGATGAAGCACAGAGAACTTTTCTTATCTCGTCAAGTCGAAACGATGCCTGCCACACATATACGCGGAAAATGCTGTGTAACTTTATTAAACGAAACCGAATCTTTATTGAGTTACCTCAATAAGGACGATTCATTTTTCTACTGTTTAGTTTTTGATCCCGCTCAACGCACATTACTCGCCGATAAAGGTAATCTTTCTCTACTATTATTCGACATTTTATTAATGATCGAGGATTCTGAATTCTAAATTTTGACTGACAATGACAAATAAATCCAAAATTATTTCTGGATCCTCTCTTCATATATTGAAGCGAGTGCTCGATTCACCTCTGTTCTTGAAGTTATCATCACTGCAATAGTATAATTATTTTAATTCTTGTGATTAGAATAAAAAGGTAATATTAAAATTACTGAAATTATTAAATTGACTCTCCTAATTTTAATTTGCTCGAAAATTTTTTGACATTTTGAGTAAGAATATTTTTATCCTGTTTTGGGATTCTTTCAAAAATATGGATTTGATTGAAAAACAGTTTGTAGATGGAATATAAGATTTTACTCGATCATTAATATGATTAATCACTAATAAACCATCATATCACAGTATCACTGATCGAAAAACAATTTTAAAGGAGAGATTAGGGTGGGTAGTAGATATCAAGCGGACGGAATTGCTCCGGTACCCCTTACACCTGCAGAGAGGGAAACGGATCCCCGTAGATTGCAGGATTTAGAAACTTTAGTTTGGACACCACGTCATTCGTTAACGGATCGTCAAATTGACCAGTTCCTCGTCGTTAGCCGATCAGTAGGTACTTTCGCCAGAGCTCTCGATTGCTCTTCTTCAGTTAAGCAACCCTCGCTGCATATGTCGGCTGCAGCAGCCTCCAGAGACATCACCTTGGTAAGTAGTCAAGTCTTCAGAAAATCTGTAATTATTTAGCAATTTTCAGGGATCACAGTCAGTCCCCTATTCTCCTTTTTTCCTTATTTTCCCCCCTTTTTCCTATTTTCTCCTTTATTGTTCAAAGTTCCGATTGATTTTCCCAGAATCACAGAAAATATAAACTTATGGCATTCAAAAACGCGTGCTACAATATTAAAACCTTAGACCCTTAGAGATTCCGAGTCTTCTAGAATCTTCTAAGAACTTCAAAACTATTCTCAAATTTTCTAGACTGACTAGATCTTCAGGACTCTTTCAATGCCTTTCAAAATTCTCCATAATCAAATCTTCTCAACTCTTCCATAACCGTCTAATATCTTCTGGGTTTCGTAGAATCTTTTTTTCTGGGTTCTCCTGTAATCTTATGAAATCTTAAAGAATCTCCCAAAATTTTTTAATATTTTAACAAATATACTAGACTGTTTCACAGGGTGGCCACATGTCAGGGAAGTCCGAGAAATGATAGGGGAAAAAAATTTGTCAAGGAAATCAGGAAAATGTCAGGGAAATGCGAGTAACTGTCAGGGAAAATCGAAAATTAACATTTATGCTAACTATGTTATTTTTGTCTTATTACATATATAGCTTTTATAGTTTATTTAACAGATTTTAAAAGCTATCCAAGGATTTCAAAGGATTATAAAGAATTTCCAGGCATTCTTTGAGATTCTCTGGGTTTCTAATGATTTCAAGAGA
>JBAGKK010000250.1:755003-782912 GCA_037177015.1 Euceroptres primus
TTGAGAAAATTAAACAGGATTTAATTTCTAAAGAATCAATAAAATGAGTCGCAAGCATAATCGCGAGCCCTAGGGGCACTCAAACTAGCGAGCGAGGTGACGCAAATGTGCCCGCGCCTCCGAAGGGGGCCGGGCAGATTTTTTTATTTCAAATAGTCTAACTCTAATTCCAAAGCTTCAAGTTTATAAGTTATTTAATTTGATCCATCATTTCAAAGAAGCTAAACTTGAAAGCCTTTAAAATTTTGCAAAGGTGACTTTAAAATAACTATTTCCCAGAATCCTGACTTCACACAAATCTGATGAGTTTGACTAAAATAGAGAAAAGAGGTATTTCGCAAACTGTAAAGTGAAAATCGATTGTTTATAAATACAAGTGAATCACTTATCGACTGCGGAAGAAATTCCTATGTTGGCCTATAAAGCTGAGTGAACTTGCAAATTAATAGTCGTTATTTACGACTTGTACATTGATTGATACTGGTTTGTTCTCAAACAACGATAAAATAAACGATTGACCACAGCGTGCATCTTACAATTCTGCATTATAACTCTTGGGGTTCACCCAAGAACGAGATGTAAGCGCTTCTGATTCGAGTGGGGGCTATTAAAATTAATGACCTTAAATTGAATGAAGCGATAATGCTACGATAATTACTCCACCGTTTAAATACGCTTATCAAACTTGCCTTTACTGTCGCAAGAAACAAGTCAAATAATTCGAAAGTTCAAGAAATTACTCAATTTCAGAATTTCTTTTCATTTTAACAAAACTTGATTGTTCCCATAATCAAATATTACTTTAAAATCAATTCTCTATCGATTTTAATTTTTTTTGTTTTTAGAGAAATTTTTTTGTAGAGAAAGATTATCAAATCAAATTCTGAAATTAGCTAACATAAACGAAATATGAGATTTTAGAAAGAATGAATAGCCTCGAGGTGATTCCGTACGTCACAGGCAGTTTGTTTTATCAACAATGCTTAATCAACAAATGATCGATGAATCATTCTTGCAGAGAAAGCCTTGTCGATAACATAAAAGGATTGAAAGACCCTTCCTGCTTTTTACTTCAGGTGCTTTCAAGTGAAAAAGTTACAACTCATTAAACTTTTAATTCAAGTTGTTTTTGACTATTTTCATCGTTGTAAAAAAGAAATTCTTTTGAATAATTGATCCTAATTCTATATGCTAAATCTTTTTTTGTATTTTTTCAGCTGAAGGCTGCCTACCGTGCTTTTGATAAATTTTGCGAGCTCCCTGATGAAGTTCGCAACAGCTATGAATTTCATCCAATTACAACTCATGGTTACGTTAAACCCGGTAATGAGAAGTAAGTTAAAAATGAATTGTCAACCAGTTTTCAAGAATTCTAAATTGCATGGAATTAATTAATTATTCTGTCTTCAATTTAGTGAAAACAAGCTAAAGAAAATTCTTGGATTCTAGTAGATAAGAAGTGTTTCATCAAATAAAATTATTATTAATTTTAAGAACAATCACTAGGCTGTCAACATCCAATGAACAAGAGGTGCGGCATTCGTTCAACGTTTGTGGAGAAGGTGGATCACTTCCAGACCCAGATGTTCCTGGATTCAGTACAGCGGTGGAGGAGCTGTCTCGGGACTTCAAGCAGCTAACGACGATGCTTCTAACTGTACGTTTCTTGCTGAAACTCGAGGTACCTTAGTGTCCATGTGACCCTGAGGTACCTCAAATCTCGCGATGGTAAACAGGGCTCTAAGAAATCCTCGATATGCAGGCACTCGCTGTTGGAATGGAGCAGCCTCCTGATTTCCTTCTGTCGAAGCATTCTCACCTCATGGGTCCAGGAAATGGTACCTCACTCCGGATGCTGTATTATCCACCCATCGGTGCTCCAGAGGCTGATATCACCAGATGTGGAGCTCATTGTGATTATGGGACTTTCACTTTGCTCGCCCAAGTAAGTTCAGCAAGCTGGTTACTGGTATATATATATCGGAAAAAGATTTATGGACCAAGCCTATTCTTTTCTTTCTGCGAGAAACGACTGCGTAGGTGGCTTCGTGCACAACGGACCACGCATCACATTACCTGGAACACATCGTAAAATTGGACAGTAAAAATTACAAGCTATAACTAATCTGAAATGCTAGACGTTAGAGTATAAATAAGATTTCTTGTTAAGTCCTTGGGTTCGAAATTATATATGAGGGTTCTAATGTCGAGGCAAAATATTCAGTGGATTATCTCCTTTTTTACTTAACTTTGGTTTCAAGGAAAAACCGCGAGAATAATTTCAAGAGACATCAGAAGGCCTTTAGAATTTTCTCGTTATTGTTTGAAATTCATTAAAAAAAAAAGCCTTTGGAATTGCTGAGGCTTTAATAAATATTTTTTTAGAAATTAGATTTCAAGAGATAAATCTTTGATAAATCTCCATCAAAAGATGAAAAAAAGGTAAGACTTCAAATTTTCGATTGAAGACGATTTGTCTTTAGAGCTAGAACATTGGAAGTTTGTTAAAATGGTAGTAAATCTAGGAGCCTAGCCTTCCAACAATCTTAATTGAAATCCCTCAATGTCTGTTGTAGTTACATTGAACAATGACGTCAGAAGCGAAAATAAATAATAAAGAGTAAAAATAAATTAAAAGTTAATAAAAATAAAAATAATAAAAGAGCAAAAAGTATTAATTAAATCTTGCCATGTGCTTCATGTTAATCACTAGCTGCTTATCAACTGGTTCTTCTAATCTTTTCATTCCTTTGTTTATAAATATCATTTAGAAATTTTATAATTGCAAATTCAATGAAAAGATATGTGAAGTCTCAATAAACTAAAAAATATATTGTCCAAAATATAAAATACAATATTTTCCTTTTTTTCTTGAAAATTCTCTTTTTCAGGACTGCGAGGGTGGACTGGAAATCCAAACACCAAGAGGAGAGCGTTGGGTTCGCGTGGGTCATTTGCCAGGGGCGATTCTTCTGCAATCAGGAGAAATTCTGGATAGCTGGACAAACGGAGAACTTCCAGCCCTTCTTCATCGTGTCGTCGTTCCTGAACACTTTGGTCGGGGACGTCATTCTGTGGCCTTCTTTGTGCATCCAGACAACGATGTTGAAATCGTGCCCTTCGATGTGAAAATCGCCAAACCCGTCCAAGAACCAGCACCCTGTCGACTTCAGAAAAAGAAAATTACAGGCGTTCTCACAGCCTATCAACACCTCCAACGTCGGTTTCGAGAAACGTATGCGTCTTAACACTGGATCAGAGCTGTGACCCATTTTATGGATCCGATTTCGACCCGCTTCGAGAAATAAAAAACTCGAAGTTTACGCATTTACGTCCATCTTTGCATTTGCATGGCTCCTCTGGTTTCAATGTGAAAATGACGACTTTTTCCCAGATCTCGTGAACAATTCAGAGACCATATTGCAGGAGAATTCAAAGCAAATTTACAAGTGGTGAGACAATTCTATGTATGATACAAAGGTCTCAGATTTTCAATTGTTCGGTCAATTCTAAAAATGTAGTTCTATGAACCTCAATATCTAAGATCACTATCGACTGAATAGAATAATTTTTTCTAACTAGATTTCATACGATGTTCCATCTGATACAGGTTTGAAGACAAAGGCTTTTGAATACTGAGTATGAAATCCTGCAATAATAAAGAAATTTGTACTTAACGTATGTATATAATTTGTTTTATTTCGCACAATTCCTATCCTAGTTATTATTAACTTAAATTGTATTAAATTGGCAAACTATCAACCGTGAGGGCATTAAAATCCAGGATTCCAGTCGGTGTATTGGGGGTCGTGTCGTATTTTGTAGCAGATTATGATATCACCAGGCTGGAAGGAAATCGTGGAATTTTCGAAACGAAGACCGCATTCCACATCAGTCTTTATGGTATCCACTTCATTTTTTAAATGCCTCATTGATGCCAGTTTACCTACGAATCGTAATAGATTACATTAGATAAAACATGAGACTGAAATAAATATTCGACTATAATATTATAATTACTCACCCCTACTTATCACCTCATTCTCTCGAACTAATTTGTATAAGCCGTTCTTTTTCAAAACACCTTTCGTACAGCGACATCCGGCAACCTTAACTTTTTTTCTTCCCTCGTTGATCTCGAATTCTTTCATAACATTCGCTTCGCCTGGAAAGAAAATATATGTATAGTACAGTGTAGAATATAGAACTACATATAGAAAATATATGTATATGTATAGTATATTTAGTATTTATTTCTCCATTGTACACTCCTTTGAGTGTTCACGAGCTTTCCCTGTTTTCCCCTCCGCCCAATCTTGAATCCTCTTCACCCACTTATCTATTACCCCATCCGCTCCTTCACAATTCCAAATGTGCATAACATTCTCCTCCTTAGTCCCACAGAGCCTACAACAAACATCTTCAAACCCTTTATTTCCCGCTTTCCCCACATTTCCACACCTATCTTGCCCACTGTTCTTTAACTCCTCCACCTGTTATCTCGTCTTCCCAGTACTCCTCCCTACCCGGAAGCTTTTTCCAATTTTTATACTCTTTGCAATATTTTGATCCCTCAATTTTTCCCCAATCTCTATGGATTTCTTGTGCCAACTTCATCTCTACTCCTTTTAATAAGTTGCTTTCTACCTCCTCTTCCTTCACCCCTTCCCGTAACCACCGCACTGTCTCTTCATCTCCCACCTCCTTGCCGGCCTCCTGGAAAGTTTTACCCCAGCTCGTCGGATTGCCGTTAATGATCCCCCTCAGTTCCTCTCTCAAACAAATCTTAGGCCATCTGTCCTCACTCATCCCACAAATTCGCATGAGGTATCTGATGGTTCTTTTCCGAGCCTCGATCTCTACGCTGTCTTCCCGCTTCCATTCTCCAAATGTAATTTGGTGTTGTGCCATCTAACCCCATCGCCATTTTAACAAACCTTCCTTGCAATTTCTCAACAGCTTCCCTTCTATCCCAACCCCAAACTTCTACCCCGTACATCCCTCCTGCTTTGACCAGCGCGTCTATCAGGTACAGTCTTTTATCTAGTTTGTTAATCCTCGCCCTTCTCATTATGCCCCATGCTGCATTCGAGGCCGTTCGAGCTTTCCCTGCTAACTTCTGGACATGTTTGGTGTAAGTTCCTCCAGTAGAAAACCAAACCCCACTACCTCTAGTTCTTTCCCACCCACTTTCCACCTCTCCCCTTGTTTTCTTCTCCCTGCCTTCCTAAAAACCATCACTTTAGTTTCACCTGCGTTTATCTCCAGCTTATTTCCCCTAGCCGCTCTGCCCAATCTGCCACTAACGCTACGTCGTCCACAAGTTTCAGTCCAAATATTTTGGTTCCCCCTATATTCCGTTTTTCCCACGCCTCGTCCATGTATCTGATAAATGAATTAAATAACGTTGGGCTGAGAGGACAACCTTGTCTTACTCCTCTGGAAGTGACGAAACATTACGTAATCCCCTCCCCCGTAATCATTTCATTTAGCGTCCTTCCGTATATTTTTTCTATCATATTCAGCATTCTGCCCTCAATCTCTATCCTCTTTAGCTTCTCCAGTAAGATCCCTCTGTCCACTGTACCAAATGCCTTCTTCAAATCCACGAAAGCCACGTGAAGTTTACCCCCTTTATTCTCCAATTTATTACCAATCAGCGAATTAAGTACCCATACGTGAATCCACCCTAGCTTTCCTCATATAACCCTTTCCCCTCAAACCAAACTCTCAATGACAGAAAATATATGTAAAAATCTATTATTATCAAGAAGCACAGGAAAAAAGTGGTAATACCTATAGTTTCTTCCACTTCAATCGGAGGAAGCTTTTTGCTAATCTCGTCCTTCAAATCGTCTATGAGTTTGTAAATGACATTGTGTTTTCGAACTTTAATCCGTTCCTTGTCGGCGACATCACTCAGTTTCTTCGGAATGTCCGTATTAAAACAGTAGATAATGGCTGCCGATTAAAAGTTATTTTTAGTAAATCACTATATGAGATGATAAACAATTAGAATAATTACCGTTAAACGTTTTGGCCAGTTCTAAATCTGTTTCCGTGACGGAACCAACTTCTTGATGAACGATATCAAGCAGACATGCATCGTGACTTCTGTAGGTCACAAGAACGTCTAAAATAGCTTCCACGGATCCAGCGACATCGCCCTTAATTATCACATTTACTTTAGTCCGATCATCTACTGGCTCTGGCTCTAGAGGCTTATACGGTTCAATGTTTCTCGCATAAAGCATCCCGCTCGCTCTCTTTTTCTTTAGTTTCTCTTTGTAAACCTGTAAAAAATTGGATTTTGAAACCAACAATAGAATAAGGGCAACTGTTCGGGGGAAAAAAATATGGATAAACAGCTAATATAATCCATGAGATGCTATTAGTATTATTTAAACAAATGTTTCTAATATAATTTAGTGTATGATACTTTCTTTTTTAATGTAAAGTCTAAGGAATAACGTAAATTTCTACTCACTGAGAGGTGTTCTTCAAGTCTTTTATCAGATTCTATACGATCTTGGACAGCCTTCTGTTTCTTTTTCTTCATTTCTCGAAATCGAATAACCTCATGCGCCTTTTGTTCACTCTCAACCTCCAGTATTTCATCTCCAGCCGAAGGAAGATTTTTCCATCCGATTATTTGGACCGCATCGGCCAATCTGGCTTCTGGTACTTGTGTGCCTGCGTGATCGTACATGGCTCTCACTTTTGCCATAGCCAATCCACTGACTGGAAACAATTTTAAACAATAGAGATGATAACTATAAAATATTATTTATTTATTATTTTATAAGGTTTAAAGTTTTAAATCATACCAAGGACTTGTCCTCGTTTTAAAGTCCCTCGTTGGATTAGAGAAGTAGCAACTTTTCCTCTTCCAGGATGCGTCGATGCTTCGATTATTACGCCTTCTACTGGACCAGTAGGGTCTCCCTTAAGACTCATTACCTCCGCTTGAGTGATAATCGTATCTTTCAACAGGTCTAGGTTTATTCTTTTCAACGCTGATATATTTACACTCTGAATTTCTCCTCCAAGATCCTCCACGATGACTCCGTGCTGGGCTAACATTCGTTTCGTTCTTTCCTAAATTTTGTGGAACTATTATGCGAGTATAGACCGAGGAAAGGTTTTTGTAAGAAGTAAATGTGAATTAACTACGTACAATGTCGGCATTTGGCTTATCAATTTTATTGATAGCCACGATCATTGGAACGTTCGCGTCTCTGGCCATTGATATGCTCTGAAGAGTTTGTTCCATCACTCCATCATCAGCAGCTACGACGAGGACGACGATATCCGTCGCGTGGGCACCTCTTTCTCGCATTGCCTTGAATGCAGCATGGCCGGGAGTATCCAGGAAGGTAATTTTCTCTCCACTACTTAATGTTACTAAAATTTTTTATACAGTTCTAATACCCATTTGCTGTTGTCTTTAAAGCAAATGGAGTAGTGAGAATAATAATCTAGATAATTTATTCAAATTTGAAATCGTACCATTAAAAGCACCAATGTGTTGAGTAATGCCACCGAATTCGGAGTCCACGACTGACGTGTGTCTTAGTGAATCTAGTAATGTAGTTTTTCCATGATCCACATGACCCATAATGGTAACTACTGGATGTCGAGGAACTAATACAGAAGGATGTGGAGGCCTGTCAAAAATCATAAAATAAACTAAAAAATAATTAGAATACGTAGAAAACTTGTAAATAATTCCAATTACCTTTTAACTACCTCATGCTCTTCTGTAATTTTTTCAATGATGATTCCTTGTCGTGATTTAAATTCGGGCTTTCGTCCCAATTTTTTTACTGTCTCGACTATTATTTTCTGGTCACTGATAGGTGTTTTTGGTTTAAAATTCCCGTATATGCCTATCTTCGTTAGTGCTTCAATAACTTGATCTACTCTTCTATTGCAACCTTTCGCCAATTCATCTATCGTTATGTCTCTCCAAACCGAAACCCTTTCGACAGACTTTTTCGGTTCTGCAATTACGCGGACCCCTTGTCTTTTGGATTTCTAAAGATTTAATAAACTTTTAATTTAAATCATTAAACTCCACTGATTAATTTACGAAATCTTCGTAAGTATACCTTCATTCTGTAATAAGAAATAAAATAAGAAAATCACCTTTGTCTCTGAAGCTTTTGGTTGCTTCGAGTAAATCGGAGTAGTGTGGTAACATTGACATTGTAAGCATGCTGCTTCCAGGATCATAATTTTCTGCTTTGTACTCTGATCACTGTGCACTTGAGCAAACAACTTTGTTGAAAAACTGTAAAATTGTATAACCAAAAATAATTTTCTCCCATTTCAAATTTTATGACTTATTAAATTATAAACATAACTCAAATAAAATTCAAATTCAACAATATTATACTCTGTAATAAAAAAAAGAGCGCAATCTAACAATTTTTGCATTTATTTCGCTTTATTCTAAAAATTTGAGGTTAGGTTTTTAGAAAAAATGAGGTTATGTGCCAAGCCGACCGACAATTTCTTTTCAAATTCAAAATAATTTTCTACGGCAAGGTTGAATTTAGTTAAAAGTCGAATTTTAACACAAATTGAAGTACTTACCAGCGTTTTGTGCTTATTTTCACCAACATTCCAGCCATATTTAACATCGCAGGTCAAAATTATCATCACCAAGTTATACACGTGCCACTCTTAAAAAATAAACTAAAAAAGTTTCATTTGAAACAAAATTAAATTTAGAGAAGATAATTTCGGCATTACTTATATTTTAATAAGTAATTCGGAATAAACTTTATAGTCCCTGGGCAAAAATTCATTGAGTTTACACAAATTTGGAGCGTTGCACGTCACAAAGACTGAATAATTCCTTAAAGTTTCTGAAATTCTTTTCAGCTTCGTATAAAAATATTTCACTGAATTTATTAATAAGAGAATAAATACTTTTTATCTTTTTTGGAGTTTATAACTCAAATTTTGATTCAGAAAAACCAGAAAAACTTCAAAAAGAAATTACATTAATTACATAAGGCACGTGCGATGTCACCACCTGCAAGTGCAGTGCTAACAACTTTGTAAATTATATTTTTGAATTTCAACTTCTCTTCGGGTCTTATTTGAGGAAAATTATTCATGAAAAGTATGCCTTTTTTGTCAAAATGTTAATTGGAAAGTATTTTTATATTTAAAGTTCCTTAATCTTCAAACGATTTTAATAAAATTTAAATTATAGACATTTCCCACATTATTTTTTTAAATATTGGTGCAATTGTCGATGACTGTCACGCATGCGCATTTCCGTCTTCTCTGCGTCAAAAAAAGGTGTACACACCTAACCTCAATTTTTTCAAGTGATTGGCCAGTCTTCCTTTTATCGTGAATAAATTCTTAAAATGGGCCAAACAATCGAGTTCTTTGTTTACATATAAGTATAATAAATACTACAGTGTAATTTTATTATCGTATTTGTGCAGTGAAAGAGTGAAACTAGTTGGAAGACGTAGAAAGTTTAGAAAAAAGTTTTTCCTCTTGGAGATTAGTATTATTGAGTAAAAAAGAAAATAATCTTTTCAATTATTAAAATCGAAGCTTGATGAATGTCTGAAAGTGATTACGATTCTGCGACCGAGTACACGAGCCTGATGGACGGCCACGCGGAAGTTCGCACGGACGGCCTAGGCTCCAGTGTTGAACGTCGAAAACGTCGCACAAAAGTCGCCAGCAATGTAGAGGTTTGATTAAAGCATTTTTTTTACTGATTAAGCATTTTACGGTAACATTCCTAATAGTTGCGGAAACTTATTTACTCCGTAGTGAAAATTTTTCCAATTTGTGAGTATTGAAAAAAGAGGGTTAACATTTTTACAATTTTCGGAGCTTTAAATTATTTGGCTGGTGCTATAACTATGCTAACGTGAACTGATCTCCCAAAACTAAACCTACTCAAAGTTTCAAATTTAAAATGTTCAAAATTGCACAATTTAAAATCCTTTATAGTTAAATAACTACAAAATAGAAAAGGTTAAAATTGGAATAATGTCATGTTATCAAAATTCAAAATTATTTGGTTCTAATTTAAATAATTCAAAATTGTATCATTTAAAAAAGAAAGCCTTTTAATACTTGACCGACTATAAATTCAGAACACTCAAAATCGCAGTTTAAGATATAAACAGAGTCTCTCTTCTTTACATAAATTATTCAGAATTAAACAATTTTCAATTAAAAGCCTTAATAATTGGAAAAAATTGTAAATTGAAAGAATTTAAAAAATAATTTCAATGAAATTTTAGAAATTAGAGAATTTCAAATTAACGCAGCGTTTTAAATTCTGGAATTAATCATTATTTTTCATTTGAATCGCTCAAGCTTGTATTTTTTTAGTTTTGAATTTGTAGTAGTAAAAGTGTTTTTTGAGCTCCTCGAAATAAAGTGTTCAATTTGGGTGGCTCATTCTGCTTTTTAATTGTATAATTTTGAATTATGTTTTTCGTTTGAAAATTTTAACGTTGTAAACGATTTTTTAATGAAAATGTGCAGTCATATTTTGCTAAAAATTTTAAATTCTTAGAAAAATCAAATTAAAATGGTTTAAAATTTGAAACAATTAGTTAACTGTTAAAAATTTTATGAAAACTTTTAAGTTTGGAAGTATTAAAATTTGAAGTCCTTTTAAACCTATAAGCTTCAAATTTTTAAGCCGATAAATTTTGAATCTTAAACTGAAAAAAACTTTACCACTCTTCAAATTTTCGGAATAATCAAATTAACAATTTAAGTATTTGCAAACATCTAAATTAATTCTATAAACTGTGGATACTGTAAAGAGTTGAGCCATGTACTTTTAAAAGGTTATAAAAAATCTTAGAAAGTTCGAATTTTAATTTTTCCGTTAGTCATATTTCTAATAAAGTTCTTCGCGTAAGTATAGTTTTATGAAGTCGCTTCACGTTAGCGTAGGTTTAGCCACTCCGTTTAAGTTTTGGATATTTAAATTTGACGTTCGATCTAGGAATTCTAGGAACTGATTCAAAATTTGTCAATCCTTTTTTATTTAATGTCAGATGGAAAATGGAGTGCCAGAAGTGCACATCGAAAACCCAGGATCTTCATTTTCTGGAGATGGACGAAGAGGAAGAAGAGATCTTCAAAGGGATATTGATGCCCAGCAACTGGCCGAGGAAGAGGAAGAGCTCAAATATGGTGCAGCGCACGTTATAAAATTATTCGTTCCTGTATCGCTTTGTATGTTAGTTGTCGTAGCCACGATCAGTTCCATAACATTTTATACCACCAAAGGAGTATATTTGTAAGTCAGAAAAAATCACCAGTTTCCCTCAACGATCATCAGTCTAACAACCGAGATTCTTTATCTTCAGGTACTACACTCCATTCCACGAGGAGACTTCAGACACGAGCACCAAAGTTTGGCAGGCTGTTGCCAACTCACTTATCCTGATGGTGATCATCGTGTGTATGACTGTGATACTTATTATTCTGTACAAATACAGATTTTATAAAGTTATACACGCCTGGCTCATGCTCAGTTCTCTAATGATCCTCTTTCTTTTCTCCATCCTCTACTGCGAGTGAGTATTCTTCCCTGAATTTAAGAGCAAGACTTCATATTCTACTTGATTCAAGACTTAATATTTGTAAAATAAAATAACTTTTTTTACAGGGAAGTACTGAAAGCTTACAATATTCCAATGGATATAATCACTTTATCCATAGGACTCTGGAACTTCGGAGTAGTTGGGATGATTTGCATCCACTGGCAAGGGCCTTTGAGATTACAACAGGCGTATCTCATTTTCATCGCAGCCATTATGGCTCTTGTTTTTATAAAATACTTGCCCGAATGGACTGCTTGGGTCGTGCTGGCAGTTATTAGCATCTGGGATTTAATTGCTGTCTTGACGCCGAAAGGACCACTCAGAATGCTGGTGGAAACAGCACAGGAACGAAATGAACCGATTTTCCCCGCCTTGATTTACTCCTCGACAGTTATGTATTCTTTCACAATGACCTTGGCCGGATATGCAGAGACTGGTATGGTGGCTGAGGAAGAAACGGGAGGAGGAGATACCGTTTCTTCTCCTGTTCGAGAACACGATCAAAATCCCGAAAGAGGCGAAACTGAAGAAGGTGGCTTCACCAGGGAATGGGTCGAAACTCACGGTAACTAGATTTATAATAATTTTAAATATAAACTTTAAATACCTGCTTTGGTTTCAGTGGTGCAATTTTAATTGTGCTTTTTTTGCAGACGATCGGAGCGTTAGAAGGGCTCAAGAAGTGAGACAAAACGATACATCAGGCCCAGTTAATCCTGGAGAACTCAACGCAGCCTTGCAAGCAGCTCAGAGACAACGACTAATTCCCAACGAGGAAAGGGGCGTCAAATTGGGACTGGGAGACTTCATTTTCTACAGCGTCTTAGTTGGTAAAGCATCGAGTTATGGAGATTGGAACACAACTTTAGCTTGCTTCGTCGCTATCCTCATAGTAAGTAAACTTATTTCTTCACTTCCTTGTGTTCATTGATGAAGGTCTGAAATTTAAAAATGAATACTTGCAGGGATTGTGCTTGACGCTTCTACTCTTGGCTATTTTCAAGAAAGCCCTGCCAGCCTTACCGATCTCCATTACTTTTGGATTGATGTTTTACTTCCTCACACGCATTATAGTCGCTCCATTCGCGGATAGCTTAGCAAGCCAGCAAGTATTTATTTAGTTCTTACAATTTTTCACGTATTTTAATCGACGAATTCTGTCCTGAATATAAAGTCTGCAACTATTATTTAATTAATTAGGGTCCTGCTTTGTATTTTGTACAAAAAGGGGAATTAATCCACGAAGTGAAGATTATTATATATGTATATGTGAATGTAATTTTTATTCTTAAAAAAAAGCAATTTATCTTAATAAATTTTTTAAATAACAATAGGTATTTGAGAACATTTCATTTCAAATTTAAGCTAAAACAGTTTTATTTCACGATATGTACAATTGTCTCTGGCTTGAAATTTTTCCGAATATTTAAATCGTATAAAGGCTCAACCGATATAACGTAACGTAATCTTAAATTCTTAAATTTACTAAGCCTATTTCGAATTCTCGAAGACTCAACAACAATGAGGTCCTTTAAACGCGTACAAGCTTTTTTTATAGTTCGTTTACACAGCCACAATTCCAACTGATTAAATATTTTTTTATATGTGCATGATATTCGGTGATACAAGTTTTCTTTTATAGAAATATATTGTAGTTTCCACGTTATTGATATTGGAAAAATAAGTGTTGGATATAAAATTAAGTCGAGATTCGCTTTTCAAAAAATTACATTTACCTCTAGTTTTTTTTTTTAGAAAATTGGGTATTTTTTAAACATATATTATTGAAGTTTCGCTTTCATAACTTTTCGGAGCTTATTCCTCTTTTTTTTCTAAAATCGATGGATCTTTATCGATGTTGAACTTCCAGAATTATTACAACCTTTCAATTAGGTCGAGATCGAAAACTTTAATCTGATATATATACAATATATGAAACGCAAAAAATTGCAACAATATATTTTTAGCGCCGCGTAGGTTTTAAGTCTTAGCTTCAAAAAACGATGTCACAAGTAAGAAAATTGTATTTAAAATCAATGAAATATTCGATGACTCTTGAAAATAATTATTTTTAGTTATATATTCAAATGAGGATTGGAGTTTTCAAAATTTGGAAAATAAATTCTCTACTTGTTGACTTGTTTTCTGAAATTGACATAACAATATGAACATCTAGCTTAAATACTTTTCAGATCCAGTCCTTCCTCAGTCAATGTGTAAAAAATTCTGTTCGACGGAAAAACAATTCAACTCTTAAATCTAAATTATAACAAACTAGTTAGTAATTTCCTAAAATTACGAATTTCCTAAGACCGTGATCATACGAGGCAATCCGTTTAGTTTCCCCGCTTTCGTGTGCCAGCTTATGAAATACTGATGATTAATGAAAATATGAGTTTAGATACAAAATATAATGCTTTCCTTTCAAAAGGTTTCTAATATATTGCTTCCTCAAGCTTTGTAATTTTCGAATTACATATGCTGAATTTTCGGGCTAATATTGGAAACGATTTTTCGAGTTGAAATTAATTTCTCAAAATAAGTTTCTTTTTTCCTTTTACCTACTCGGGAAAAATGTAAAGGATATTTTAAAGATTCTATTTTCAAAGAATAAAGTTGTCTTTCTTCAGATCCTACGTTTCAAGTTTTATGAGATTCTATATCACGAATGATTTCTTATCCCTTCCTCTACCCTTTTTTCATTCCTTGCTTCTCGCCTCATGAAATATTCTACCAAACTTTTTAAAATACTTCAAAATAAATTGAAATTCATAATGTTTACAACATTCGAAAGGCAAATAAAATGATAATAACGTGACTTTAGCGTGGTTCAGTTTTTAAAATCTGAGTTTCACAAAGGTTTCCAAATCCAATCGTGTACTTAAGCTATGGAAATAAATAATAATTAAGCAAATAAGTTATTCTGGCAATTAAATTTAAAAGTACCTAAGTCGTCAGATTAAATTTAAAAACGAGATGACTCTATGGAGTCGATTTGTAAACCTTAGCTGGTGCCAAATTTGCTGCTCTCGAAGGTTCCTTTTCTGAAAAAGGAACTGAATTCAAGTAAGGACTGCTTGTCGATATTGCTCAAATTGCCATTGAATTTGTACAGAGGTTTGCAGTCTGGTATTTCGGAGCAAATTTGAATCAGGCGTCGAAGATATTCTTCCAGTCGCTTCCGGCGTTGACGAGCAATAACTTCGTACCTCGCAAACAATACTTGTCGTGGTGGAAAACGAATCACGGATACCTGAAAATTAATAATGAAAGGAAAATCAAAATTTTTCATAAAATTCGGAATATAATAATTAATTAAATAATTATTAGATTCCTTGAATTTTCTGCTTTTTATTAGCAAATTATTCAAATTTTATAATAATTTCTGCTTCCAATTTTCAAACACTCTTTTTATTTTTCTAAATTTTTATTTCATTTATTTTCTAATTCGGAAAAATTTATACACTTTTTCATGTCTAAAATTTTTCATTTTCCGATTTTCGGAAGTTAGAGTCCCACAATTATCTTCTAAGTTAATTTGCAAATTTGTATTTTAATAAATTAGAAGATTTCAATTTTTAAATTCTCCAACTTTAAATATAGGTACTAAATCTTTAACCTTTTCTAATTAGATTTTCAATGGTAAAAAGAAGTCTTTTTCCAAATACCAATCTTCCAAATTTATAATTTCTACATTTTAATTTTAATTACTCAACAGTTAATTTTCTATCATCCATATTTTTTATTAAAGAAAGAGGAAGTTTTGTACCATTAATGTTAGTAAGTATCGAAAGTAAAAAGCTTGGAAAATTTGAAGAATTGAAAATTTGAAAATTAAAAAATTGGTTTGTTGATAAATTAAAAACTAGAAAAGTAAGAAATACCTATAATGCACAAATTATAAAATAATAATACTTAAAATTTCAAATTAAAAACGATAATTTTTTCATGAAAATTTATTACTACTTTTAATTACCTTTTTCTATTGTATATTGAGTTTTTAAAATTTGAATAACTTGACGAATTCTATAATTTATTTTTTGGAAAATATTGGAGAACATCTACAAAAAGATATGTTATTTATGATATTTATGTTATTCCAATATTTGCTCTAATACCTTGAATCTTTCTGAAAATATCTCTATTTCTTAAAAAGTTTTGCTTAAAAAAACAGAATAATCATACCTTGCTTCCATATTTTTGTCGCATGGTTGTATAAAGTTCCCTGAACCTTCGATACCGTCTTAGAAGCGTCCAACTGTCGTCTTGAGCCACGACTCGAACCTCGTATTCGTAGTGGCTCGAAGTTCCTGCACCACGAACAACATATGAAGGTACACTTATGATCCTGTTGATCACATTCTCGCCATCGTTCTCGTTTGTAATCAACGAAGGCAGGGACCTGGTTATCGTTAACGCGTAAGGACTGCTCAGCCGATCCCCTCTATTTAGGCTCTACAAAAAAATTACAAGTCTATTTAAAAACCATCTCTTTTAAATTATTAATAAATAAAAATTGAAATACTATTTATATACCGTGAGATAAACAGATGAGTAGCCACGACTTGGAGTAACTTTCGCTGCGATCAGCCTCGACGCAGTTTCTTCTTCATCCGTGATAGATCGCCTGCCTCTAAACATTTGCGAATCCATCGTAGTTGAAGCATTCGACACATTCGCTTGGGAACTGATACTCTTTCTGTCAAAGTTATAAAATTCGCTACCAGCCTTCATCTCAATATCATCCTCCCCCAAGTTTCTTTCCTTCGATTCTCGATTTTTTGTCCTCTGTTCCAACAACGAAACCTCCAACTCGATCTGCTGTCTTCGAAGATCCTGCAAAATGTATATCTGGCGATTCAATTCTTCATTAGAAGGCGAGCTCGACTGCATAGACTTCATAACGAGCAACCTCTGACGAACTATTCTTTGGTTTATCATCTTCATATCCTCATTTTCATCCATAAGTGAATCGTCAGCATCCAAGTACTTATCTTCCTCAGTAACATCACAATCGACGCTACATTTCTCCAAATCTTGATGACCTTCACTGTGTAGAGAACTTTTCTCAACTTGACCCATCGCTGCTGTTGTTGCTGTCGAATTCGAAGTGGCATCGTCGATCTCCTGACCGAAAACTTGAATCTCATTGGTGGAAGTTTGGAAATCGAGATCAGTGTCGCTGCTCCCATCATCGGGAGAAGTTTCTGAAATTTTTAATCCTGTTCCTGTTTGGTTTTCCAATCCAGGGAATTGAGGCGAATCAGCTGCTGCTGTGTGGAAAGTCTCAGCAGTGTCTATCGGACTTGGTACCTCCTGGTTGATCAAACTAAGAGCGGTGGCTAATTTCAGTTTACGATTGCAAGCGTCCTGGAAAGACTTGAGATCACTCGTGGAAACCATGTCCTCACTACAGGAAGACATGTCCTCTGAAGAAGCTGGAAGAGATCGCTTTAAATTAAGGGAAAGACTCTGCTTTCGCTTCAGGATTTCTTGAAGCTGTTCATGTGATCTTTTCGCCAGGAGTAGTTTCTTCTCTGAGAGCTCTTCGCCTTCCAACTATAACAAGAGACGATATGTTTAAAAGATGTTGAAAATTCAAACAATCTAAAATCTGAAGTCAAAATAATCTTACATCAAGATCAACGAGTTGCTTCTGCTTGTCAGTAATCTCTACCAGTTCCTCTTCCATTCTGTCCAGCTTGCTCTGATGTTCATTCAATGACCTGACTTTACTCTGCAATTCAGCTTCTAAAGCAGCCAGTTCTTTCTGGAAAAGAGCATCAAAGGACTAAACAAAAGATATAATTTGACGACTCTGAAGCCCCAGAATCAGGATTCTGAAACCAAAGAATCTGGATTACTCACATGATGGTAGGCCAATTTCTTCATCACATCGAGGGACTTTTCATCGTTGATGCTGGACCAGGATTCCGGAAGGCTCCGATCACTCCCTGCTCCTTCTTCTGTCTGGAAACACAACAATTAAAGTTCTCCGTAAAGAAGGTTCTAACTTTATAAAAAATTTGTACCTGTTCTCAAAAGGATAACTGATCTCGAAAATTAGAAAGAAAGACTCGTTTCATTGAGTGAAGCTTTTCAAACTAAACGCTTATTGGTGCAAAGAGAAATTAAATTCCGATCTTACCTCGTTCCATGGACGTTGCTGCCTCTGCAAACGATTGTGATTGTTCATGAACTCTTGAAACTGTCGATGCTTGGACTGAAGTGTGGTGCGAAGAGAGGCGACTTCCCTACACAAACTTTCTACCTAGCCACACACACCGAAGCGTTAAAAAATAAAATAATCAAGGGAAATCATAATCTTAACGCATCCCGATGTTTCGAACACAAAGCCGAAAAATAAAAAGACACGACTCAGTTACACGAGATGGTTGATGAATTGGTAAAGTGAATTATATCAAATTAATGAATTAAATGATTAAATTAATAACAGATATTAATAATAGCAGATATGAATAGTATCGAGAGAACAAAATTATTCGGTACAGAGATCTAAAAGCATGCGTTCACCTTGAAAGCTTTTTTAAAGTGACAACTAGCGCAAGGTGATAGGAATCAAGCGAAGGGCTCGGATACGATTATCTTTTCTTGATCTCTTACCTGCAATCGTTCCCCAGACCCTTTGCATATCGATCCATCGATTAAACGAGGTGTCTATAACGTGGTCCCGTACGAGATTGGAAAGCGAGTCAACGAAAAAATGTTAAACAAAAAAAAGTTGGGTTTGTTAATCGGAACATCAAGAAAAGTTACACCGATACCAGAATTTAGTCAAGACAGACTAGAGACAAAAACAAGGATCAACGCACAGAAGACACGATTTACTGAGATACTTCATTTTGTGGGGGATCCAAGGCCAATTTTTGTAAGAAAAATTTATTAATCAACAGTAAGGTGTGTATAACAACAATATTTCTCGCATAACAAACCCATAGACACTCTACAGGCGAATACTTCTATATACATCGTTTTCTCTTTACACAGTCATCGACTAAAATAATTAACATTCCATAGAATATACACCTTCAGGCAGTATCGTCATCTACTCTGAGTTTAATTTTAATTTAATTTAAATTAAAAATTATAAATTAAATTCTAACTCTATTATGGGTTTATGGCAGTAGGCACGAGTTTCGCAGAAACTTGCTCTGCGTTGTTATAAATATTACTCAGCGTTGCGGTATGAAATTAAATCTCTCGATTGTTAAATTAGATTTCTCCTTATATTAGATCTCTCTTTAAATTTGATTTCTCGTTAAATTAGATCTCTCGTTAATTAGATCAAGTTCGTTAATTAGATCTCGATTATTAAAATGAACCTCTGCGGGGCAGAGATCGTTTAGAAGCTCGACGGGGCCTTCGGTAACGTTAACTCTTCCTTGAACTGGGCGTTCAAGAAAGAAAAGTAGACTCGATAGGAATTGACCGTCACATGTCCAGGGGACAAACGTGAGAGTAGATGATGATATTACCGGAGAGACAAATTAGGACCCCCAGTGCGACGAGGACGAGGTAGAACTGATACTTGACCGAGATTACATCTAAATCCGGAGTCGGCGGATCCGGGTCACTTACTTGAGTCATCTCGTCGCGTCGTTCTTGTTCGACGTGGTGTCTTCGATTTCGAAGTTCTCGCTGCCGCCTTTCCAGAGCCGCGATGCCCTCCGCCCACTCTCGCCACTGGGCTCCCCATTCTCTTTCCAGTTCTCGCTGAGCTTCTTCTAAAGCTTCCCTCCTCGCTGTCCATCTCTCTTCCCGTTCCTCCTGCTCCCTCTGAAAAAAAATCCACAGGTAAAGATTAATTCAGATTTTTGAGTTTAAACCAGAATCTATATTCGGAGGATAAAGCACCTTAAAGTCCTCCTTCTCCTTGATGAGAGCAGCTTTCTGTTGCTCAAGTTCCTCGAAAGCCCTGAGGTCCTCGCTTGAATTGAGCAAGTTATCACTGGACGATGAAACGTGCAGATCGGAAACACTCCAACTAAGGAGAGACAATCTCGAAAGGTTCACCACCGTCGACTGAAGGTTTCCATTTCCGAGGCCACCTTCTTTTCGAAGCTTAGCTGCCTCTGCAGGATCATTATATCGGAACATGTTGTTCCTTCCTAGGAGGATAATGCAACCCTGAGAGAGTCTTGTAGCCTTGTCGACTTGAGCTGTGTTGATCCAACAGTGAGAGGAGAGTGGATGTAAGGTTGCAACTCCACCTTCCAATTCCACTATGCAGTGTTCTGCATCTACGTCAGTACCGGTCAGTACAATATCCTGGGTCGTTGATGCTTCCTCGGTTCCCACGAGGGTCTTGCCCTCTTTGAGATGATAGAGTGTGACACCAGTACTCAGTAAATCGTCATCGATTCCGACAAGATGTGGCATTTCGGAGTCGAGCACGACACCAACTCCACTTTTTCTAAGACCTAGTGCTCGTTGTTCTTGGAGAATTTGCTGAGTCTCTCGCCACTTTTCGGCCCATTCTTCTGTGAGGAGCTTTTCTTGTTCTTGTTTCTCGTGGATTTGAGCAAGGAGACCTTGCGGAGGCCTTTCTACGCTCTGCAAAAGGTTGAAAGACAATGGATTAATTTATTTCTAATTAAGTTAATGATTGGTTACCAGGGTTAGAACTTACCATGTCTTTACCAATCTGCGATTTGAGTTTCTCAATTTCTTCCCTGAGTTCTCTGATGAGCTTGACGTTTGGATCTTCGTTGATGGTAGGCTTGTTGATGATGTTCTTGGCTCTGTTGGCGTACCTGAGAGTGCTGAGAGTCTCACCGTAGTTGCAATCAGCTGGACTAATTGCTGCTATCATGATCGTCTTGGAATTCCCACCTAGAGAGTCTTTTAGCAACCAGGTCAGGACGCTGTCTCTGTATGGTATGAAAACTTTGCTCTTGGAACTACTCGAGTCACTGGAGCTAACCTCAGCCAAGGCTGATATCACAGAACCTAGAGTCACAAGGGACTTGTTGATGTGTGCACCTTCCTTCAATCGCTGGCCTGTTGCGCCTGTTGCGTTGGCTCGTTCACTTCATAGAAGAAAAGCTTAATTAATCTTCGATCTTGGATCATTTACAACTTCCATAACTTTGTTTTTTTTCTTTGTTTGGATCTTTGATCACCTGTATCTTTCATTTAAAACTGGATTTTGGCATGCTTGATAACTTTGATAACTTAGAACTGAATATAACTTCGGTCTATGGTAATTTAAAACTCGAATAGTATGTAACTCGAATCTCTGACAACATGAAACTGAAAATAAATTAGATCTCTGACAATTTACAGCTTGATAATAAACTGAAAAAACTTGGTTCTCTGACAATATAGACGATTCTCTGACATTTAGAGCTTGGTAACTTGGATTTTTGATAACTCTAATCTCTGATCTATGCTAACTTGGAACTGGATGTAACTTGAGTCCGATAATTTAGTGCTTGATAACTAGGATCTCTGATAATTTAAAACTTGATAATATGGATTTTTGATAGGGGGTCGTTCATAAACTACGTTAACAATTTAGGGGGGAGGGAGAGGGTCGCACCAAACCTACGGTTTGTAACGGGGAGGGGTCAGTCAAAGTAACGTTACAAATCAGGTTAACCTTTCACAGGAATTTTTTTTCTAAAAGTACATGGGCATATTGTACATAGGCATATTGGCAATTTAACTCGCTATAAACACAAAGAAAAGCAGAATAAACGTAAAATCGGGTTTTAGCTAAAGACTACGTTACTTTCGCGGGGGGGGGGGTAAAATAAAAACGGTTGTCAGCGAGGGGGGGGGGTAAACAATGGCCTAAAATTGGTAACGTAGTTTATGGACGATCCCTAAGTTTAATCTCTGATAATTTTAATTTTTTAAAGAAATCTTTGCCAACTTGGAACTGGATGTAACTTGAGTCTCTGATAATTTAGTGCTTGATAACTAGGATCTCTGATAGTTTAGAACTTGATAGTGTGGATTTTTGGTAAGTTTAAACTCTGATAATTTGGAATTGAAAATAACTTAGTTCTCTGATAGTTTAGAGACAATTTAGACAATTCTCTGACATCTAGAGCTTGGTGACTTTGATTTTTGATAACTTTAATATCTGACCTTTGCTAACTTGAAACTGGATGTAACTGGAGTCTTTATTAATTTAGAGCTTGATAACTCGGATTTCTGACAACTTGAAACTGAAAATAACTTGGTTCCTTGACAATTTAGGGGCTGATAACTTGGAATTTTGATAACTTTAATCTTTGCTAACTTGGAACTGGATGTAACTTAAATCTCTGATAATTTAGAACTCGATAAATTTGATCTCTGACAACTTGGAACTGAGAAAAACTTGGTTTTCTGACAATTTGGAGGTTGATAACTTGGATTTTTGATAACTTTAACCTCTGATCTTTGCTAACTTGGAACTGGATGTAACTTTAATCTCTGATAATTTAGAACTCGATAAATTTGATCTCTGACAACTTGGAACTAAGAACAACTTGGTTCTCTGACAATTTGGAGGTTAGTAACTTGGATTTTTGATAACTTTAATCTCTGATAATTTGAAACTGAAAATAACTTGGTTCTCTGACAATTTAGAGAAAATTCAGACAAGTCTCTGACAGAGCTTGATAATTTAGGACTCTGATAATTTTTAACTCCATAATTTGAATCTGGATATAACTTGGGTCGCTGATAATTTAGAACTTCATATTTTGTATTTTTGATAACTTGGAACTGGATGTAACTTGAGTCTCTGATGAATTATCTCTTATAATTTAATTCTTTGATAATCTGATAATTTTTAACTTCATAGCTTGTAAACTTGTAAACTGAATACATATTTTGATTTCTGATAATTATAAACTTTTCAGTCTTTGATTCAGAAAACAACAAAGTAATTGCACTAAAATTAAATATATTAGGAATCAATTTTATGATTCAAACAATGAAAATGGCACTTACTTAATATTCTGAGCTTTTTCAAAATTAATTTTTTGAAGATACAATTTTATCAAGAATCAAGATTAGTTTTTCATGAAAACTGTTAAGATTTTAAACTGATTTAGAATTTTGTAGTCTGTTTGCAGGGCTCCTTAGTTCTTCGATGACAAGAATATTTCTCCAGTGGGAAAAAATGATGATTGATAAGTATGCAATAATAAATACCTGCCAGCCAAGTCGACAAGATGCACCTTGGACACCGTTTCCGAAGGCATGTTTCCCTCGGAAAAACCGGCTTGCACGAAAGTTATGGTAAATATTGCATGACTTCTACTGCTAACGTCGTTCATGTTTGTGCTCGCAGTAGTCCTGTGCGTATTACCCCTTACCATGCATTCCTGAAATGATTGAAGCAGAACTTTAAATTATGATTATCGACAGGATAATTGCTTCAAGATTCTGGATATTCCATAAATAATTTCTTCCAATTTAATTTAATTTCAAATGGGCCTTCCAATTTTTTTACTGCCAGCAATCTCTTTTTATTTCAACGTGAGTTGTTGATTTAAAGTGTAATTGGATTTTAAATCGTTATTTTTTTTCCTTTGGGGAATTAGGTCAATTGTGAAAGATTTTTTCGTGAGTACCTGAATGTCACTATAGTCGTAAACGAGATGACTGGACAGATCTTGCACATATGGACCTTTCTTTGGATGTTCTCTAACTCTGAGAGAATGAGACTGATACTGATCAGGCCTGAGTAAGTCTTTCACTCTCTCGTTGTGTATTTCCAGAAAGGAAACTTCGGTCCTGTAAGAAGCACCAGTTTCTTTTCCAGCTGCCATTCGTGCGAAAAGTGTCTTACAGATTCGTGGTATCAGTCCTTGGGCTTCCTACAAAATAGAATTTCCTTTTTATTAAGAAATGGTAGCTTCTTAAGGTTACATTATATAATATTTATGTCAGCTGAATACATTTCATAATTTAAAATTAGCTGTATGATAAAATCCTTTAGATGAATCTTAGGGGAAATTATAACATATAATTATTTAGATTAGGTAATTTTAGTATGTATGTTTGATTTTAGTATGTATGATTAGTAATGGAGTTTTTTTTTGAAAAAGAAAGGAAGAAGCTTACCGGTGTGCCCATCATGGTGAACGTTTTTCCGGATCCAGTCTGTCCATAGGCAAAAACGCAGGCATTGTAACCCTCAAAGGCACTTTCTATGACTTCCGTACCAAGATCGTAATAGACCTGAAACAGTAATTGAAGATTGTATTTTACAGACCCGATCGATTTAGGGCGACGTCGTTAAATAAAAAATAGGCCAACAGCTGCCCATCAAATAAATCAATATCTTTTACATTAGGGTGGAATACTTTCTCTCTTTCTGTGAACTCGTAAAATACAAAATTATTTTTAAAATACAATTAAATAATTGTAAAGCTTTCTTGAATATGATTAATGTTTAGTTCAATCAAGTTAAGATTCGATTGTAGATTTACTTTCTCAAATAGTTTAAACTTCTAAATTTATTTCTAGACAAGATAAATTAAACGCTGAACTGTTTTCAATTAAACTTCAACTTAGAATATTATAAATTTAAAAAAAAGAAATAATAAAAGTTACAGAGACTGGCTCCGTGGCTTTTCTTTACGACTGAATTAACGACAGTTTCATAAACTCATTTTCAATACGTATTCAAGGGAAAAACTATTACTTTCCTAATTTCAATGGTTTCTGGGAAAAAAGCGAATTTCTTCGACCTTCAGAATATCGATTTCTCAGGGAGCTTACATTTATTTCTTATTTTTACTAGACTCACACGGAAACTTTTTTTGAAGTTATCATAAACATTTTCCAAATTCTCTGAATGTGGAGCAAAATAAAGTATTAGAAAACAGGCAGAAAAATATTTCCTGAAATCATTAGATTTTGAAAATCACTCTCTAGAATTAAATTTATCCGAACAAAAGGATTTTTTGGAAAAAGGATAAGAATATGGAAATTATATAAGCACCTCTTCCTGGGCAGCATAGTTTTCGTCGCTGTCATCGAAAGACCAATAGCTGTGATCGAAAGTGAAGTCCTTATATTTCTCTCGGTCGATATCTCTGCAGCTTCCTGGAGTCTGAAACATATAAGGTGAATCAACTCAACAAGGAAATCGTCACATTTAATATCGACTGCATGCGGATATCAAAGTTCAATGGAAACAATACCAGTCCTATAAATGTTTTGCGTACAAACGTTATTCGAGCCCATTGAATTCACAAGTTTAAATTTAAATTTGTATTTACAAAAAATCGACTTCTATTCCTAAATTTAAATATTCTACACAGTTGGACGATCTAAGTGAAAATATCCAGACTTTTGTTTACAAACATTATTAACTACTTTTCTTGCCATTCAGTTAAAAAAAAATTAGAAATCACTCTCGTTTTTAAATCCTCTTACAAATTTAAAAACAATTATAACTTTTAGAATCAACAAAAAAACATCACTCTTCAATGAAGATTAGAAGGTTTCTAGTTGAAAATTTCAGAATAATATCGAAGCCTGGGTTTATGACAGTGTTGGGTAGTAACTCGTTACAAGTATCTAAGTTACTGAAAAAGATGAGTTACTTGTATCTTTTACAGTAACTTAGTTACTTTAAAAGAAAGAAACTGTAACTTAACTTAGTTACTATTTTTGCAGTAACTTATAACTTTCATTTGATAGTTACTTTTGAGTTACTTTGTATTAAATAAAATAAAAAAAATCTCTTCTTAATAGTATCTCAGATACTATTCAGAAGAGATTTTTGTAATTTTACTTAAAATTAATATATTGTTGTACACTTGCCAAAACATATCGCGTACTTTTTATTTTTACTGATGTCTGTTTTAAAATTTGTTTAATTGGTGGTGGGTAGGGGGGTACAATTTAAAGTAACTTTAAAAGGAACTTAAGTTACTTTCTCTAGTAACTGTAACTGCAATTAGTTACTTTTTTTAAAAAAGGAACTGTAACTAGATACTTTTTATTGCAAAGTAACGTAACTGTATATAGATACTTTTAATAGAGTAATTTGCCCAACACTGGTTTATGGGATGAAGTGTCCCATGTAAACCGGGTGATTAATTTAAACATCGGTCTTTCTACAGTGTATCCAAAAACACAGAGTCCCAGATTCAGCGTTACTGTTTAGTCACGCGCAAGATATAATTATAAATCCCTACGGAGCCGGAAACACATAAGATAACTAGAACAGTCGCAAGTACTTGAAATAAATCAAGATGCATTTCCTGGTAAAAATTAATCACTCTGTTCCAAATAAAAATTTATTATCTTTTATTTTGATAGTAAAAATTTAAACCTCAGAAAAAAATCGACCTGAGCTTTGAATTTGGTTTCAGAGTGAGGTACAAGGAAAAAAGACAACATGCTTGACAACATGCTCTTAATTACAGCTTGACAGACATTCGGTTGAAGAAGCAATCGATGCTTCCCCCAGCGAAGCGCATGAGAAGGATCCCAAGTCGTCTAGACAAGATTCTAGACAACTAGAAACTATAGAAGAAGATTAAAAAGCATAGATATCATATTTACAAAGTAGTTACTATCAAATTCAAAACAATATTATTTTTTAAAAACTTCAGGTTGATTTTAATTTTGAAGGGGCTGATTTTAAATTATCATAAATGTTGATACAAACTCTTTTTACTCCTTTGAACTTTAAATTATTAAAAAATGGTTCTAAAAAAATTCTTATTAAAATTATTAGATAATTCTGAATATTTCAATCAAGAGTTTGAATATCTCTTTGGCCACCTCGTAGAACGTAGAATATTGCTGTGATTATTACGTCAGGACTGGGAACTCGTTATGAGGCCAAGAAAGAGAAGCAAAAAAAAATTAAAGGAGGCTCAAGCTTTCGATCATTGGTTTAAGAGAAAGTATGGTGAATACAATTTGTTTATGAAGATAGTTTTCTCGAAATTTTGCATCTTTGCTAATTACTTTATTGCCTTTAATCCTACAATTAATTCCCGATATGGTATTTATAAACAAGACTGTTTTTGTTTTCATAAATAAAAAATTCCTGATAATTAAATTTAAATTTGTATCTTCATGTTTTATGTTGCAAATGATATCACAATTTTTTTCTTAAAAATGATGAATCATCTAATTCTATTCTAGTTCCATTAATTTTAATCTTTTTCTGAATGGTGTCGAAATAGCTATCAATAAAACTGGTTTTAAAAATATTTTGAAAACCATTTGAAAAACTATTTGGAAAACATAAACGTGCTATTTTAGAATATGAAATTCTTATCATTTGCGAAGTCGATAAGTAAAACAAAAGCAAAATAATCTTAAAGATTTTAAATCGTGTGTAGCGTCAGTTTTTAATTATTTCCAGTCAAAATAAATTGTAGTTAAGTAATTTGACAGTGAAATGTTAATTTAATTGATAAATGGAGTTTTAAAATTAAATATATTTGAAAATAAAGAAACTGGTTTTTGGGTGTAATTTAATTGATAATTGGGGCATTGCTTTTCCTCCAAATTAATTTATTAGTAATCGGTGTCACGTTTAAATAGATAACATCCGATGTATCGAGAATTGTCTAGTAAATGATTCGAACCGGTCTTAACGTCCGGCTCTATTTTATATTGCGACCCTGACCAAAAGCAGGTCGAACGTCACGCTCGCTTGGAAATTTGTGAAAACCTCAATTGGAACCGAGTTGTTGGTGGAGACCCATGAAACGTTTCAGTCAATCTCCTGAAATAATTGACAAGCTGTAGTAAAAGTAAACTACAGGTCCATTCCTCAAATCTTAATATTTATTCCACAATTCATAAGATTTCCTCCCACAAAAAAGAGCAAGGAAACAATTTTTCTAAAGTAGTATTTTAAAATTAATTCTAGCTAATGAAATTTTCTTTCGGAGGATAAATTGTCACTTCGTCTATCCATAGGCATTAATTAATTCCCAAGTAGTTGATTGGATCCATTCAGTAAATTTCTTCATGCAAATTTTTTTCAATATCGATTAAGGTTCAAGATAAAAAAAAATTGTGCCAACAACAATACTGAGATATTTTGTCATCTCTGAGCCACAGCAACGATAATATATTGAATATTATGGTCAAGACCTCGTAATACGTATCTAATATCTATTACAAGTCGTAACTTGAAATGTGGTAAGTTGGTGGTCTTACTTGCAATTACAATCTCTGACTGAATCTCAACTTCTGGCAAGAATTCCAATATAAGATATATTATTAGAGAAACAGTTTTAAGTATAAAACTAAAATTGGATAAACCAGTCTGAGGACTGCTGACTAAAGATATATA